>ML814382.1:322472-344857 GCA_009831015.1 Picea engelmannii | reverse complement strand
CAAATAAAGAAATTCTACCACTATTACCAACTAATATCAAGAACCTCTAAATCTAAAAATCAAGATCCATAATTAGAGATTGTGCTTATGTTTGTATGTATTGTATCTAATAATTAGAAAAAGAAAGGCTCGCTTAATTATTATTAATTCTTCACCATTAACTGATAACTAAGAAATACATATAGCCTCCTTAGGAAGGTAAGTTTACATTTTAATGCAAACAATAAGATGACATCCCAAAACTTTAATAAAGATAAAGGTAGGTCTAGATGTTCCTCTTAATCCAATTACAGTTGGGAGGACTTATTCCATAAATCCCTCTCCGCATAAGAGATAACCCAATATAGCATTGGCGTAATAAGAAGGCAATTCGTTGAGAACCATAAAGTTAAAATCCCTGAGGGAATCCAAGACGAATTCGCTAGGTAAGGAAGACAATTCGCTGAGAATATAAAGTTAAAAATCGATGAGGGAATCCAGAACGAATTCGATGGGTAAGGAAGAGAATTTGCTGAGAAATATAAATTTAAAATTGTTGAGGGAATCCTAGATGAATTCACTGGGTAAGGAAGGAAATTCCCTGAGAATATAAAGTTAAAATCGTTGAGGGAATCCAGGATGAATTCGCTGGGTAAGGAAGACAATTCACTGAGAAATATAAAGTTAAAATCTCTAAGGGAATCCAGGACGAATTCGCTAGGTAAAGAAGGAAATTTTCTGAGAATACAAAGTTAAAAATCGTTGTTAAGAAGGTCGGTTCAGAGCTCTGTCTCTTCCCCAAAAAGTAGAGTAAACATAAGTATAAAATCACTATCGAGAAGGGAGGTTCGGAGCTTCAACTCTTCCCCAAAATGCAGAGTAAACATAAGTATAAAATCACTGTCAATAAGGGAGGTTCAGAGTTCCAACTCTTCCCCAAAAACACAAAGTAAACACAAGTATAAAATCACTGTCAAGAATGGAGATTCAGATCTCCGACTCTTCTCCAAAAACGCAGAGTAAAAATAAGTATAAAATCGCTTGCAAGAAAACGCAGAGGATACTCACCCAAATGGAAAAGTGGAAACACAAAGGTTACATTGTTGGGAAAAACAATGCAAAATGCAGGGTTTGGTGTAATTCGCTGAGAAAATGAATGGGGCGCAGAGTTGTAAAATTACCCCAAGAAAACACAAAGAAAGAATGCTAAAACACAATCTAGTTTTTACCAACCCGAGAAAATTTCAGAAGGAATAGCTATGCATATTTTCTTGGGCAATCAAAGAGACAAGATGTCACTTCAAAAATGTTGAGGGAAAGTGAAATCGTAGAGGATATTCACATCATAAATTTGTTGAGGATGTCAAGAGAAAAACACCAGGAATTTGAATGGATATCATGTTGGGTGGATGCTTTAAAAATAGTAGGGTTTTCAAGGTAAATGAAACGAGGCTTCCCCCCAACACACTGGGTAATTTTAAAGGAAAAAATCGCAGAGACATAAAAGGGAAAATAAATTCCAGGGGATTCGTATTGTTGGGAGAAAGAACAAGCAAACGCTGGGAGAAATCCTCAAGCTTCAATAGAATAAGCATTGTAATTATCACTATATGTAATGATGAACGCTGAGAAAGGTTTTAAGGATCCATACTTATTTTAAAAGAAATATAGCACACATTAAAAATATTAACAAAATTTTACAATCTCAACATAAGTACCATAACCGAAGACGAGAATTTGAATAGGTTCTTCCGCGCTTGCACTCCGTCCAGTTGCCCGCTTGCTAACCATGAAGATTTCACCAGTACCTCCCATAAAACGCTATGTGTAATCTTCTTCCCCCTTAGCCCCTCAAGCCGCAAAAGGGCCATGCACAAACATAACAAGAACCCTCTATCTCCCAGCTCACCTCGCAAGGTAGAGCCACCACTCTCTCTCTCTCTCGATCTAGGTATCCCAACTCTCACAAGTAAAACCAGTCAGAATTTATGCAGCATAACCTTACTCATAACCAATGTGATCCATTCCTCCTCTCAGCCATTTGTTTTATAGAATTTTCTTAGTGACCACTTGCCATTTGCACATTTAATTCAGTTTTAAAAATTAATTAGGAATTATTCCCCCCATACACTTGTCACCCGTTTCTTTAGCTGCACCAATAAATCCACATTTTAATTTAATTAAATGTCAATTTCCCTCACCCATCCTAAAAGTGCTCCTAAATTAATCCCTCCTAGTTGTCCATTTATTCCCTTTATTTCCCATTTATGACCGATGCCTTTCTAAAACGGAGTTGAATTAAAATATGAATGTTCTCTAGTTAGAAAAGAATCTAGATACATTTATATGCTTACACATTCTTGCATGCTTTATTCCTTTCTTATTTTAATTTCTAATTTTGGTATTTACTTGCACAATGTGTATTAAATCACTCTTTATATTTGTTTTATTTTTTTATTGATTTCTTAAATTGATTTACTTCATCCCTCATTATTTAATTTATAAAACTAATTTTTAGTTTTCTCATTAATCTTAGAGTTAGGCTTAGTTACATTTTTATTTGCACGAGCTTATACCCTTAGGGATTATGCTTAATAAATTCATTCTTTAGTTAATTAATTAATCAATTAATTAACTCGGCACGTACTCAATATTTTACAAGGTTTAACATTCTCTCAAAGTTTTCTAGGCCACCTAGATTCATTGGCTCACCTTTTTAAGTAGCGCGGCATGCCCTTCAAGACACACTCTGTGCTCCAAGGGTGCCACTCACCTTTGATTCAAATTTTAATTACACGGCGTGCCCTTGAAGACGCACTCTGTGCTCCAAGGGTGCCACTCGCATTTGACTGGTTTTGGTAGTTGTCCATCCTGTGGAGTCAGTACTCCATTTGAGAGACCTTGTGAGAGACTAAGGGATTCTAAGGAATAAGGACCCTGCCTTATTACACACACTTTATAATATTCGTGAGCGATTGTCTTAGTCTGCCCTCCCGACATCGTGGATCTCTCGAACTAGGTAATCGTTAACCTACAATTCAAGCCATGGCGAGAGTGCTAGTAGGTTGTGACAGGGGTGCTACCACACCTCTCCCTCAATCTCTGGTTGTTGTGCATGGCCCCTTTACTCATTATGTGAGTCATATTAGCAATCAATCGTTAGCCTGCATCCATCAACGAAACATTGTCAATGATATATAAAAAATATCATAATATACCCGATCATATGTCACATATTCATAAAGGAAATACTAAAACTAATACAATACACTCCCTGACTCGATCCGGAATCCAAGGAGGTCCATTGATTCCATCGACATCCTCAATCTTTCAAGTGTCCTACACACTCAGGGGAAACTCGTCAATAACATATGTCAATACATAGATATCCAATAACATAACAGCAGCATAAGAATCCATAAGCGAATCAGACAACATATACTAAAACCGAATCACTTGCACACAAGTGTCCTCAAAGAATAAGTCAATAACATGTGCTCGTGAGAGGGGGATATTACATACACCCCATCTTGTTTTAAATTTTACAGTATATAAATGTAGTAAATAAAGAATTTGACAATATCTAAAAGTCTAACTATCAAACAAATATGGAAACTTTTGGCGCATATCATTTTCATCCTCCCAGGTAGCCGAGTGTGGACTATAATTGTCCCACTGGACCTTGACCTCATCGACTATTCGACGTCGTAGTTGTCGAATGTGATGGTCCATAATGTGGATTGGATTTTCCATGAGTGCACCCTCATTCGACACCTGGAAGGAACTCATGTCAATCGCATGTGTAGGATCACTAAAGTCTAACATAATGTCTCAAAACAGATGCATGAAAAACATCGTGCATACACCTCAATAATCAGGCAAGGCTAGTCGATAGGCCATGGGACCTTTCTTTTCCACGACTTCGAAAGGTCCCACAAACCTAGGAGAGAGTTTATCACCCTTTCCAAACTTTATCGAACTATTGTGCGGTTTCACCCGCAAGAAAAACCGATCACCAACTTCATAATTACGGTCAACGCGACGTGCATCGACATAACTCTTCGGTCGATCTTGCGCTTCTTTAATCCCTTGTCTTATAGTTTTCATTTGTTCTTCCATTTCTTGGATCGATTCTGGTCCTACCAGGACCCTATCCTCAAGTCGATCCCAGCTCAAATGTGTTTGACACAGTCTCCCATAAAGAAACTCAAATGGTTCCATCTTAGTGGTGATTTGATAGTTGTTGTTGTACGCAAACTCTACTAGTGGAAAGAACTCTTCCCAACGATTTTGTTGGTGCATCACATACATACAAAACATATCTTTCAATATTTGGTTCATTATTTTTGTCTTCTTGTCTGTCTCTGGGTGATACGTGGTACTAAAGTTAAGTTGGGTTCCCAAGGCCTCTTGAAAACTAGTCCAAAATTGTCCTGTAAACACTGATCCTTGATTGGATATCATCCTTTTAGGCATGCCATGCAATATTAAAATCTCACAGATAAAAAATCTAGCTATGTCTGACGCCTAATACGTTGTACACACAGAAATAAAATGGGAAATATTCATCAGAGTGTCAACTACCACGAAAATTGATTCATGTTGCCTTGTCGTCGGTGACAATCCCACAATAAATTCCATCGAAATGACCTCCCATTTTGATTCTGGAATAGCATGTGGTTGTAGTAATCTATCCAGATGTCTATGTTCGGCCTTAAATTTCCGGCATTCTAGACATCTCGCCACGTAGATAAATATGTCCTCCTTCATTCATTTCCAGAAGAATAAGGGCTTAAGGTCTGCCCTCATCTTCGTGAGTCCTGGATGATCCATGTACACTACTCTATGAGCTTTGTTTAAGATCAAAATTCTCAAATCGTCATTAGGCGGTATGTAAATATAGTTATTATACCTCATCAATCTGTTGTTGTCCAAATTGTATCCTTCAAATTTTGGTACCAACATGGTGTCTTTTCTGATATTTTCCTTAACCTCTTTATATCAATCATTGTCACACTGTATAGTTAGAATATTTTCTTGAAGATTCGTCTGAAGAGGTATCATAAAAAATATGCATGGTCTATGACTCAATGCATCTGCCACTCTTTTCACTGTTCCTTTTATGTAAGTAATCTCAAAATCGTATTGGCTAAGAAATTCTAACTAACGCCTCTGTCGTGCGTTCAAGTCACTTTGTGTAAAAATGTGTTGCAAGCCATAGTGGTATGTATTTAGTTTGAATTTTCATCCAATCAGGTAGTGTCTCCACACTCTTAGTGAATACATAATGGCCAATAACTCTAATTCACGGGTTGCATATTTCTCCTCATATTCCTTAATGTCCTTGAGATGTAAGTGATCACTTGACCGTCTTGCATCAAGACTTTGCCTAAGCCTTCCTTGGATGCGTTTGTGCATACCAAGAAGTCCTCGTGCATGTCGGGGAATTTTGGTATCAATGTTGTCTTCAACAACTCCTTGAGCCTTCAAAATTCTTCTGAGCATTTCTCGGTCCATACAAACTTCTCATTTTTCTTCTGAAATTCCATAATCAGATTTTCTATCTTCGAAAAACCTTCGACGAACCGTCAATAATATCCTGTTAAACCCATGAATCTACATACTTCTGGTACGTTCGTTGGCACATGCCATTGCATAATATCCTCTACCTTCCTTGGATCCACAACGATTCCTTCACTGGAGATAACATTCCCTAAGTAATGAATCCTCGATTGATAAAAAAAGCATTTCGACAGTTTCCCGTATAATTTGTTTTCTTGTAAACACTGTAGTACCAAGCGGAAATGTTCTTCATGTTCTTATATCATCTGAGAATATATCAATATTTCATCAATGAATACTTGAACAAACTTGTCCAATTATTTGCGGAACACCCCATTTATCAAGCTCATGAATACCCCTGGGGAGTTTGTCAGTTCAAACGGTAAAATGGTAAAGTCGTAATGCTCGAACCTCGTCTTGAATGTGGTTTTAAGAATGTCTTCCTCTTTGATCTGTAACTGGTGATATTCTAATCTCAAGTCGATCTTTGAAAACACAGCCGTTCCCTTCATTTGGTAAAAAAAATCATCTAGTATTGGAAAAAGATATTGGTTCTTGATCGTTTCCTTGTTCAATTGATGGTAATCAATACAGAGTCTCCACGACCCATCCTTCTTCTGTATGAAAATAACAGGTGCATCCCAAGGTGACACACTTGGACGTAGAAGTCCCAGGTCCAACAAATCCTTCAGTTGCATTTTCAACTCCTATAACTCAAGCGCTAACATCTGATAAGGCATCCTTTCTATCGGTTCGATTCCAGGTTTTAATTTGATGGTAAATTCTACCTCTCTTCCGGGCGAAAAACCTGGTAACTCTTCTGGGAACACGTGCGCAAATTTTCGTACTACATGAAGGTTTTCTATTCCTTCCACCACGCCTTTGTCGTTCAGCGCTAAGATTGCATATAACTTTAATCCTTTGCGAATGATCTTCCGTAGCTGTAGGGAATAAATGAACCTTAAGGAAACTCTCGGGTTTCTTTGTACAATCACTTGTCTATGTCCATCATCATCGTTCAAACTCAATTGTTTCATCTTACAGTTGAGTATTGCATCATGCGATTCCAACCATTCCATACCGATCATGAAGTCATAAGATCCTAATATCATGATGTACAGGTTGGCCTTCATTACAAAATATCCCAGGTTGAGGCTACAGTTTGTAAACTTTCCTCCAACCTTCTACTTGGCACCCAAAGCCATTTCCACGTAGCTAAACTTGTCTTGTTCGAATTAATTTACCTTAATTATTTTTAGCACTGCACCAAAAATAAATCTCTCTGTAGCACCAAGATCTATAAAATTACTAAAGGTCTGTTTAGCAATGGTACTTGACAGCTTGAGCACATTAGATTGGTGCTTGGCTCGGTGGTTATTCACCACTGCATGATTCCTATGGGCCTTGCCCAAATCTCCAACTGTATTATGTGCGACTGACCCTGCTTCTCTATCCCTCTCAACTGGATAGTCACGCTGGTAATGTGGCTCTCCACATGTCCAGCATCTTGTCTTTGGTCTAGTACTCTAGGTCCCCGAAGTAGAAGTTGCTAGCCCACTAGCCTGAAACCTTGTTTCATTCTGTTGAACATGCTTAAACTGTTGTTGTGGATGACGTTGCTGCTAGTTCTATGGTCCTTTGTAGGGGGTCCATTGCTAAGGAGCTGGTCGTTGTGGTGTTGTGAACGTGGATCCTCTTGGAGTACCTCGATACCCTGATGAATGCCTAGTTGGTGTTTGATGTTTTTGGGCACCAAATGTCTCTTGTCCCATTGGTCTCGTAGGAGTCCTACCCTGACCCCCGTTGTTCATCTCTTCCTTATCTATGAGGGTCTTCTAGACTTCATCGTGCAACGTCTGAGGCATTAGGATCCTCACTTTCGCACGAATGATGACGTTAAGTCTGAACAAAAAATTAATGACCTTGATCTTCTCGGTGTTCAGATGTGAAGCATACCTAAGAAGCTCCATGAATTGGACCTCATACTCAGGCACCATATGACCACCCTATCGCAAGGAATGAAATCATTGAGATAGTGCTCAATGAATTCCTCTAACAAATACCTCTCTTGGAACCGTTACTCGAATAGTTCCCATGACACGTCTTCGACAACCATGTTCAGCTGTGGTAGGAGTCTCTTCCACCATAGAAGAGCGCTCCCCTTCATATGAAATACTGCCATGCAGACTTTCATGTTGGAGGTGTAGTCATGAAGTGCAAATCACATCACCATGTTCTCCAACCATGCCTTGTTGGCTGCACCATCCATGGCACCCATGAACTCAAGAAACTTAACCTTCTCGAGTTCTCTATGAACGCTGCCAGTACCGACTGGGGCGCGTTGCGGACCCTCAGGGGGTACAAGTGCCTTGGACTCATCTCTATCTAGATGATTAATCAAGGCTTATGACATCCTCTTAAAGGACCTCATCAACCCAACCACATCCCCCACAACAATCTTCTCATGTCCAATAACCTGCTCTTCTCCTTGGGGGTTAGACCCCTATAGTGTGGATTCTACTTGAGGTGTCACACCTCCTCCCCTAGAACCACCTTGTCTGCCTCCATGACATCCTATAAACATGATTACCTGTAGGGACAAAATTCAATTTAATTACTGATAAAGTATTAATCAAGTGTTTAATACAGTGGAAGGTGTAATGATCCCAAGTCACGGGATTTAACCCGCTCTGATACCATATGTAACAACCCTTTCATTACGACTAGGAAAGAAAAGAACAAAAGGTAAAAATATATTTTGTTTGCATAGGAAATTAGCATCAACACCTAAATCACAACAACGCCTAATCAATGACATAAAAAAAGCATTACAAGCGACTCATCGTCATAATCCATAACAACATAACTAGCACCTGAATCAAATTTAGTAATGACACATAATTAACACATCATCGTATTAGATAATGAAACAAATCAACAAGTAATATAAATGGCGACACAAGATCAACTCATCATAGGATAACACAGAGAAACTACCCTCCCAACCTACCTTGCAATTTTAGGACCTCCAATATACAAAAGCAACGCTCAAGCCTAGGATTCATTCGATTTATTTTGACCATTTAAGGTCTCAGGTCTAGCTCCTGTTTTGAGGAACAAGGAGGTGTCTACATCCCACTAACACAATCAATTCAAAAAACCAACTAGCTAAATCAACAACATCAACGATAATCAATGGCGTAATAGTGTTCTAATAACCAATCACTCATCACATAAATTCCAAGGTGCAAGATAATTTAATTACTAAATCCATCATTCAATGACATAAGTTAAGGCACAATGTAATCAAATTTATTTTATTCTCAAGGCGCAAAATAAAACATCTACTTTACTTCAAGGCGCGTGATTAATTAATCATTGAATTCAACAATAATCAACATTATTTTCAAGGTACACACATGATCTAATTACCAGACTAAACATAAATCAACATCATTCATTGCGCACAATTAATCCATTTACTTAGGAATCATACATCAACCTTATCACAATGTGTGTGAGTAATCTAAAAGCCTAATCATCCATGCATCATCATTAGTCCATGGCACAGGGAAATCTAATTACTTAATCATCAACATAATCCAAGGCGCAAGGGAATTAACTCGCTCCATCATGTATTCATTAACATTTAAACATTTAAAGTGCAAGAGTAAACTAAATTCCAACAATCATACATCAACATGATCAGGTGCACAAAGAGATCTAAGTACCTAATCACTTACACATCCATTCCATGGTGCAAAGAAAACTAAGCATATAACCAATCGTACAAAATTCATTAATATTCATGGTGCACATGAAACCTAGTTACTAAAGTATTCATACATCATCAATATTTAAATGGTGCAAGAATCTAATGACTTTAGAATTCAACATTAATAAATTAGCAATAAACTCTTGCTCAAGAATCGACAATTCAATATGGTATGATCTAAAATTGGTATGGCCATCCTAGTTGAACTACTAAATTAGGTAGATCAATACAATTCAACATGATCCAAAAACATCACAACTAAAAGTATAACCCACGATCAATCCTCCTATAACAAGGGTAACTTAACAACCCAAACTAAATCTCTCATCACTAGCACTACAATTTTCTTTTTCCATTATTATGCAAATAAAGAAATTCTACCACTCTTACCAACTAATATCAAGAACCTATAAATCTAAAAAGAAAGAGCCATAACTAGAGATTGTGCTTATGTCTGTATTTATTGTATCTAATAATTATAAAAGGAAAGTCTTGCTTAATTATTATTAATTCTTCGCCATTAAATGATAACTAAAGAATATAGATAACCACCTTAGGAAGGTACTTTTACATTTTGATCCAAAAAAGAAGATGACATCCTAAAACTTTAATAAAGGTAAAGGTAGGTCCAGATGTTCCTCTTAATCCAATTACACTTGAGAGGAGTTATTCCATAAATACCTCTTTGCATAAGATATCACCCAATATAGCATTGGCATAATAATAAGGAAATTCGTTGAGAACCATAAAGTTAAAATCGCTAACGGAATCCAGGATGAATTCATTGGGTAAGGAAGACAATTCGCTGAGAATATAAAGTTAAAACTCCCCGAGGGAATCCAGGGTGAATTCATTGGGTAAGGAAGAAAATTTGCTGAGAAATATAAAGTTAAAATTGCTTAGGGAATCCACGACGAATTCACTGGGTAAGGAAGGAAATTCGCTGAGAATATAAAGTTAAAATCGTTGAGGGAATCCGGGACGAATTCGTTGGTTAAGGAAGAAAATTCGATGAGAAATATAAATTTAAAATCACTGAGGGAATCCAGGAAGAATTCACTGGGTAAGGAAGGCAATTCGATGAGACTACAAAGTTTAAAATCATTGTCAAGAAGGGAGGTTCAAAGCTCCGTCTCTTCCTAAAAAATGCAGAGTAAACATAAGTATAAAATTGTTGTCAAAAAGGGAGGTTCAGAGCTGTGGATCTTCCCCAAAACGTAGAGTAAACATAAGTATAAAATTGTTGTCAATAAGGGATGTTCAGAGCTCCAGCTCTTCACCCAAAATGCAAAGTAAACATAAGTATAAAACCATTGTCAAGAAGGTAGGTTCAGAGATCCAACTCTTCCATAAAAACACACAGTAAAAATAATTATAAAATCTCTTGCAAGAAAACGCAGAGGATACTCATCCAAATGGGAAAGTGGAAACATGGAGGTTACAATGATGCATGAAAGCATGCAAAAAGAAGGATTTGGTCCAATTCACTCAACAAATGAATGGGGCACAGAGTTGTAAATTCCCCCCAAGAAAACGTAGAGAACAAATGATAAAACACAGTCTAGTTTTGACCAACCCCCAAAAATGTATGAAGAAATAGCTATGGCAATTTTCTTGGGAAATCATAGAGACAAGATATCACTTCAAAAATGTTGAGGGAAAAATAAATCACAGAGGATATTCACATCAGAAATTTGTTGAGGATGTCAAGAGAAAAACACCAAGAATTTGAATGGATATCATGTTGGGCAGATGCTTTAAAAATAGCAGGGTTTGCAAGGTAAATGAAAGGAAGCTTCCCCCCAACACACCAGGTACTTTTAAAGGAAAAAATCATAGAGACATAAAAGGGAAAATAAACACTAGGGGACTCGTATTGTTGGGCGAAAGAAAAAGAAAATACTGGGCAAAATCCTCAAGCTTCAATAGAATAAGCATTGCAATTATTGCTTTAGTTAATGATGAACACCAAGAAAGGTTTTAAGGATCCATATTTATTTTAATATAAATACAATACACATTAAAAATCTTAACAAAATTTTACAATCTCAACATAAGTACCATAACCGAAGACGAGAATTTGAAGAGGTTCTCCCATGCTTGCACTCCGTCCAACTTCCTACTTGCTAACTATAAATACTTCACCGATACCTCCCAGCCAATGCTAGGGGTACTCTTCTTCCCCCTCATCCCCCCGAGCCACAAATGGGCCACGCACAAACACCTCTAGAATCCTCTATCTCCCATCTCACCTTGCAAGGTAGAGCCACCACTCTCTCTCTCAAGATGGGTATCCCAACTCTCACAAGTAAAACCAGTCATAATTCTTGTAGCATAACCTTACTCATAACCAGTGTGATCCATTCCTCCTCTCAACCATTTGTTTTATAGAATTTCCTTAGTGCCCGCTTTCCATTTGCACATTTAATTCGCGTTTTAAAAATTAATTAGGAATTATCCCCCCCATACATTTGTCACCCATTCCCTTAGTTTCACCAATAGATCCACAATTTAATTTAATTAAATGTCAATTTCCCTCACCCATCCTAAAAGCGCTCCTAAAGTCACTCCTAGTTGTCCCTTTATTCCCTTTATTTCCCATTTATGACTGACGCCTTTCTAAAATGAAGTTGAGTTAAAATATGAATGTTCTCTAGTTAGACTAGACTCTAGATAGCTTTCTATGCTTACACATTCTTGTATTCTTTATTCCTTTCTTATTTAATTTCTAATTTTGGTATTACTTGCACAATGTGTATTAAATCACTCTTTAGATTTGTTTTATTTTTTTATTGATTTCTTAAATTGATTAACTTCACCCCTCATTATTTAATTTATAAAATTATTTTTTAGTCTTCTCACTAATCTTAGACTTAGGCTTAGTTACATTTTTATTTGCACGAGTTTAGACCCTTAGGGATTATGCTTAATAAATTCATTCTTTAGTTAATTAATTAATCAATTAATTAATTCGGAAGGTTCTCAAGATTTTACAAGGTTTAACATTCGTTCAAAGTTTTCTAGGCCACCTAGATCCATTGACTCACCTTTTTAAGTAGCGTGATGTTCCCTTCAAGACACACTCTGTGCCCAAAGGGTGCCACTTGCCTTTGATTTAAATTTTAATTACGCGGCATGCCCTTCAATATGCACTTTGTGCTCCAAGGGTGCCACTCACATTTGATTGGTTTTGGTAGTTGTCCAACCCCTAAAGCCAATAATCCATTTAGGCGACCTTGTGAGAGACTAAGGGCTGCTAAGGAATAAGGACCATGACTTATTGCGTGCCCTTTGGAATCTTTGTGAGTGACTCTCTCATTCTTTGTGAGCGATATCTCAAACTAGGTAGTCATTAACCTACAATTCGAGCCACACAGAGAGTGTTAGTAGGCTGTGATAGGGGTGCTACCACACCTCTCCCTCAATCTATGGTTTCTTTGCATGGCCCCTTTACTCATTATGTGAGTCATATTAGCAAGAAATCGTCATCCTGCATCCATCAATGAAACAATGTCAATTATTTATAAACAACATCATAATATACCCGATCATATGCCACATATGCATAAAGGAAATAATCAAACCAATACAATCCACTCCCTAACTCGATCCAGATTCCAAGGAGTTCCATTGATGTCGTTAACATCCTCAATCTGTCAAGTGTCCTGCACACTCAGGGGAAACTCGTCAATAGAATCTATCAATACATAGATATCCAATAACATAACATCATAATCCATTAACATCATCATACGAATCCATAAGCGAATTAGACAACATATACTAAAACCAGACCACTTGCATGCAAATTTCCTCAAAGAATAAGTCAATAACATTTTCTCGCAAGAGAGGGATCTTACATACACCCCCTCTTGTTTTAAACTTCATCCTGAAGTTTTATAGTATATAAATGCAGTAAATAAATCATTTGACAATATCTAAAAGTCTAACTATCAAACAAATATGGAAATTGTTGGCGCATATCATATGCATCCTCCCAGGTAGCCAAGTGTGGACTATAATTGTCTCACTGAGCCTTAACCTGATTGATTGTTTGACGTCATAGTTTTCAAGTGCGATTTTCTAGAATGTGTATTGGCTTCGTCATGAGTGCACCCTTGTCTGACAACTGCAAGGAATTCATGTCAATCACATGTGTAGGATCACTAACATAATGTCTCAAAACAGATACATGAAAAACATTGTGCATACACCTCAAAGAATAAGGCAAGGCTAGTTGATAGGCCATGGGCCCTTTATTTTCCACTACTTCAAAAGGCCCCAAAAACCTAGGAGAGAGTTTATCACCCTTGACAAACTTGATCGAACTCTTGTGCGGTTTCACCCACAAGAAAACTCGATCACCAACTTCATAATTACGGTCAATGCGACGCGCATCAACATAACTCTTATGACGATCTTGTGCTTATTTAATCCTTTGTATTATCATTTTCATTTGTTCTTCCATTTCTTGTATTTATTTTGGTCCTACCAAGACCCTATCCTCAAGTCGATCCCATCTCAAAAGTGTCTGACACGGTCTCCCGTAAAGAAACTCAAATGGTGCCATCCTAATGGTTATTTGATAGATGTTGTTGTACACAAAATATACTACTGGAAAGAACTCTTCCAAACTCTTTTGTTGGTCCATCATGTACATACGCAACATATCTTCCAAGATTTGGTTCATTCTTTTTGTCTTCCCGTCTGTCTTCGGGTCATATGCTGTACTAAAGTTAAGTTGGGTTCCCAAGGCCTCTTGGAAACTAGTCCAAAATCATTTTGTAAACACCGATCCTTGATCATATATGATCCTTTTAGGCATGCCATGAAATCTCACAATCTCGCTAATAAAATCTCTAGCTATGCCTAGCGCCTGATACGTCGTACGCATGGGAATAAAATGGGCACTCTTCATCAGAGTGTCAACTACCAAGAAAATCGAGTCATGCCTCCTTGCCATCAACGATAATCCCACAATAAAATCCATCAAAACGACCTCCCATTTTGATTATGGAATAGCATGTGGTTGTAGTAATCCAACCAGATGTCTATGTTCAGCCTTAACTTTCCGACATTTTAGAAATCCCACCACGTAGCTAAATATGTCCACCTTCATTCCTTTCTAGAAGAATAAGGGCTTAAGGAATTCCCTCATCTTCGTGAGTCTTGGATGAGCCATGTACACTGCTCTATGAGCTTCGTTTAATATCAAACTTATCAAATCGTTGTTAGGAAGTACATAAATCCGGTTATTATACCTCATCAATCCATTGTTGTTCAAATTATATCCTTCAAATTTTGGTACCAACTTGGTGTCTTGTCTGATAGTTTCCTTAACCTCTTTATACGAGTCATCGTCGCACTGTATAGTTAGAATATTTTCTCGAAGATTCGTCTTAAGAGGTATCATTGAAAATATGCATGGTATCTGACTCAACGCATCAACCACTCTATTCACCATTCCTTTTATGTAAGTAATCTCAAAATTGTATTCGCTAAGCAATTCTAACTAACGCCTCAGTCGTTCGTTCAAGTCACTTTGTGTAAAAATGTGCTGCAAGCCATAGTGGTTTGTCTTTAGTTCAAATTTTTTTCCAATCAGGTAGTATCTCCACACTCTCAAGGAATACACAATGACCAATCACTCCAATTCATGCATCATGTAGTTCTCCTCATGCTTCCTTAATTTCCTTGAGATGTAAGCGACTACTCAACCATCTTGCATCAAGACTCTGCCTAATCCTTCCTTGGATGCATCTGTGCATACCAAGAAGTCCTCATCCATGTTAGGTACTTTTAGTATCGGTACTGTCATCAATATATCCTTGAGCCTTTAAAATGATTCAGCGCATTTCTCGGTCCATAAAAACTTCTTGTTTTTCTTCTGCAATTCCGTAATCAGAATTGCTATCTTCGAAAAACCTTCGACAAGCCGTCGATAATATCTTGCTAAACCCATGAAGCTACGTACTTCTGGTACATTCGTCGCTGCAAGAAATTCCATTATATCATCTACCTTCGTTGGATCCACAACAATGCCTTCATCGGAGATAACATGCCCTAAGTAATGAATCCTTGATTGATAAAAAGAGCATTTCGACAGTTTCCCGTATAATTTGTTTTCTCATAAACACTGTAGTACCAAGCGAAAATGTTTTTCTTCCAAATTTCGATAATATATCAATATGTCGTCAATGAATAATTGAAAAACCTTTTCCAAGTATTCATGGAACACCCCATTCATCAATCTCATGAATACCCCTGGGGCATTTGTCAATCCAAACGGTAAAACAATAAAACCGTAATGCTCGAACCTCATCTTGAATGCGGTTTTAGGAATGTCTTCCTCTTTGATCCATAACTGGTGATATCCTGATCTCAAGTCGATATTTGAAAACATATTCGTGCCCTTCATTTGGTCAAACAAATCATCTATTCTTGGCAACAAATATTGGTTCTTGATCATTGCCTTGTTCAACTGACTGTAATCAATACAGAGCCTCTATGACCCATCCTTCTTCCATGACACACTTGGATGTATAAGTCCCAGGTCCAAAAAATCCTTTAATTTCATTTTCAACTCTTGTAACTCAAGCGCTGACATCCAATAAGGCATCCTTGCACCAGTTCGGTTTCAGGTTTTAAGTTGATGGTAAATTCCAGGTCTCTTCTGGGTAGAAAAACTAGTAAGTCTTTTGGGAACACATCTGCAAATTATCGTACTACCAGAAGTTTTTATAATCCTTCTACCACACCCTTTTCATTCAATGCTAAGATTGAATATAGCTTGCATCCTTTGCATATGCTCTTCCATATCTATAGGGAAGAAATGACCCTTAAGGAAACTCCCTGGTTTCTTCATACAATCACTCGTCTCTATCCCTCATCATTAGTCAAACTCAACCATTTTATCTTACAGTTGAGTATTGCATCATGTGATTACAACTAGTCCATACCGATCACGACATCATAAGATCCTAATATCCTGACGTACATGTTGGCTTTCGTTACAAAATATCCTAGGTTGAGGCTACAGTCTGTAACCTTTCCTCCAACCTTCTTCTTGGCACCCGAAGCCATTTCCACGTAGCTAAAATTGTCTTGTTCGACTTCCTTTACCTTAATTATTTTTAGCACTGCACCAGAAATAAAGCTCTCTGTAGCACCGATATCTATCAAAATACTAAAGGTCTAGCCAGTAATGGTACCTGACATCTCAAGCATAGTATACTGGTGCTCGGCCTCGTGGTTATTCACCGTTGCATGAATCCTATGGGCCTTACCCAAATATCCAACTATAGTGTGTGCGACCAACCCAAATGCTTTGGCCCTCTCAACTGGATAGTTGTGCTGGTAATGTGTCTCTCCACATGTCCAACATCTAGTCTTCGGTCCAGTACTCTGGGTCCCTGAAGTAGAATTTATTGGCCCGCCAGCCTGAAACCCTGGTCTGTTCTGATGAACGTGCCTAAAATGTTTTTGCGGAAGATGCTACTGCTAGTGCTATGGTCCTTTGTAGGGGGGCCGCTTCTGAGGAGCCAGTCACTGTGGTGTTGTGAACATGGATCCTCTCAGAGTACCTCGATACCCTGATGAATGCCTAGCTGGTGTCTGATGCTAATGCGCACCAGATGCCACCTATCTCATTTGTCTCGCATGAGTCTTTCTCTGACCCTTGTTGTTCAGCTCTTCCTCAACTATGAGGGACTTCGAGACTGCATCGTCCAATGTCTGAGAAATTAAGATCCTCACTTTTTCACGAATGTTGACGTTAAGACCGAACAAAAACTTATTGACCTTGAGCTTCTTGGTGCTTAGATGTGGATCATACCTAAGAATCTCCATGAATCGGGCCTCATAATCGCGCATCGTACGACCACCCTGTCACAAGGAATTGAACTCATTGAGTTGGTTCTCAATGAATTTCTTTGACAATACCTCTCCTGGAATTGTTCCTCGAACAGTTACCATGACATGTCTTCGACGACCATGTTCAGTTGTGGTAGGAGTGTCTTCCACCATAAAAGAGTGCTCCCCTTAAGCTGAAATACCGCCATGTGAAATTTCATGTTGGAGGTGTAGTTCTGAAGTGTGAAGCACATCACCATGTTATCCAACCATGCCTCAGTGGCTGCGTTGTCAGTGGAACCCGTGAACTCAAGAAACTTAACCTTCTCGAGTTCTCTGTGAATGTTGCTAATACCGACGGGGGTGCACATTGTGGACCCTCAGGGGGTAAAGACACCCTGACCTCATCTCTATCTAGATGATTAATCAAGGCCTTCGACATCCTCTGAAAGTACCTCATCAACCCAACCAAATCCCCCACAAAAATGTACAAAAATCCTCTAAAAGTACGTCATTAAGGCACAATGTAATTGAATTTATTTTGTTCTCAAGGTGCAAAAGCAGATATCTACTTTACTTCAAGGCACATGATTAATCAATCATTGAATTCAACAATAATCAACAGTATTTTCAAGGTATGCGCATGGTCTAATTACCGGACTAAACATAAATCAACATCATTCATTGTGCGCAATTAATCCATTTACTTAGGAATCATACATCAACCTTATTACAATGTGCATGAGTAATCTAAAAGCGTAATAATCCATGCATCATCATCAGTCCATGGCATAAGGCAATATAATTACTTAATCATCATCATAATCCAAGGTGTAAGGGAATTAATTCGCTCCATCATGTATTCATTAACATTTAAACATTCAAAGCGCAAGAATAAACTAAATTCCAACAATCATACATCAACATGATCAGGTGCGCGAAGAGATCTAAGTACCTAATCACTTACACATCCACATTGTTCCATGGTGCAAAGAAAACTAAGCATATAATAAATCGTACAACATTCATTAATATTCATGGTGCACAAGAAATATAGTTACTAAAGTAATAATACCTCATTAATATTTAAATGGCGTAAGAATCTAATTACTTTAGAATTCAACATCAATAAATTAGCAATAAACTCTTGCTCAAGAATCGACAATTCAATATGGTATGATCTAAAATCGGTACTGCCATCCTGGTTGAACTATTAAATTAGGTATATCAATACACTTCAACATGATCCAAAATCATCACAAGTAAAAGTATAACCCACGATCAATTCTCCTATAAGAAGGGTAACTTAACAACCCAAACTAAACCTTTCATCACTAGCACTGCAATTTTCTTTTTCCATTATTCTACAAATAAAGAAATTCTACCACTATTAGCAACTAATCTCAAGAACCTCTAAATCTAAAAATCAACAGCCATAACTATAGGTTGTGCTTATGTTTGTATGTATTGTATCCAATAATTATAAAAAGAAAGGCTCACTTAATTATTTTTAATTCTTCACCATTAAATGATAACTAAGGAATATAGATAACCTCCTTAGGAAGGTACTTTTACATTTAATCCAAACAAGAAGATGACATCCAAAAACTTTAATAAAGGTAAAGGTAGGTCAAAATTTTCCTCTTAATCCAATTACACTTGGGAGTAGTTATTCCATAAATCTCTCTATGCATAAGAGATCACCCAATATAGCATTGGGGTAATAAGAAGGCAATTCCCTGAGAGCCATAAACTTAAAATTGTTGAGGGAATCTAGGATGAATTCGTTGGGTAAGGAAGACAATTCGATGAGAATATAAAGTTAAAAATTGTTGAGGGAATCCATGATGCATTCACTCGGTAAGGAAGACAATTCGCTGAGAAATATAAAGTTAAAATCGATGAGGGAATCCAGGATGAATGTGTTGGGTAAGGAAGGAAATTCACTAAGAATATAAAGTTAAAATCGTTGAGGGAATCCAAGACGAATTCATTGGGTAAGGAAGACAATTTTTTGAGAAATATAAAGTTAAAATCGCTGAGGGAATCCATGAAGAATTCACTGGGTAAGGAAGGCAATTCGCTGAGAATACAAAGTTAAAAATCGTTGTCAAGAAGGGAGGTTCAGAGCTACAGATCTTCCCCCAAAATGAAGAGTAAACATAAGAATAAAATTGTTGTCAAGAAGGGAGGTTCAGAGCTCCGACTCTTCCCCAAAACACAGAGTAAACATACGTATAAAATCATTGTCAAGAAGGGAGGTTTAGAGCTCTGACTCTTCCCCAAAACGCAGAGTAAACGTAAGTATAAAATCACTGTGAAGAAGGGAGGTTCAAAGCTCCGACTTTTTTCAAAAAACGCAGAGTAAAAATAAGTATAAAATCGTTGGCAAGAAAATGCAGAGGATACTCACCCAAATGGAAAAGTGGAAATGCACAGGTTACATTGCTGGGAGAAAGCATACAAAATGTAGGGTTTGGTGTAATTCGATGAGAAAATGAATGGGGCATAGAGTTGTAAATTCCCCCAAGAAAATGTAGAGAAAGAATGATAAAACACAATCTAGTTTTGACCAACCCCAGAAAATTTAAGAAGGAATAACTATGTGAATTTTCTTGGGCAAATGCAGAGACATGATATCACTTCAAAAATGATGAGGGAAAGTGAAATTGAAGAGGATATTCACATCAGAAATTTTTTGAGGATGTCAAGAGAAAAACGCTAGGAAGTTGAGTGGATATCATGCTAGGTGAATGCTTTAAAAATAACAGGGTTTGCAAGGTAAATGAAATGAGGATTCCCCCCAACAAACTAGGTACTTTTAAAGGAAAAAATCATAGAGACATAAAAGGGAAAATAAATGCCATGGGAATCATATTGCTAGGCGAATGAAAAAGCAAATGTCGGGAGAAATCCTCAAGCTTCAATAGAATAAGCATTGTAATTATCGTTATACTTAATGATGAACATTGAGAAAGTTTTTAAGGATCCATACTTATTTTAAAAGAAATACAGTACACATTAAAAAGATTAACAAAATTTCATAATCTCAACAGAAGTATTGTAACCAAAGATGAGAATTTGAAAATGTTCTCTGATGCAGGAGCATCACTCCACCTCAGCAACACACCAACTATTTAGCACATCCACCCACATTCAAGGAGGGGAGAGGCGCCAACCCTCTCATTTTTCCCTCGAATTTAAATTTTAAAATTTAACTAAAAGAAATTAAATGTTGTAAGGATGGAAGAGCCGAGTTGATGCCTTTGTACATGCAGTGGATGAAGTCACCCTTATTAGGCTTGAGTTGTAGAAATATCAAGCATCACCTCAGATCTGAATGTTAATGTTCATTCAATGTAATAAGCCTTAGTAGATATGCGTTTTAATTGTGATAGGATGTCACTAAGGTAGCTTGGAGGGAAAGATCATTGAGCCCCTCATGTATAAAGAATTGTAACGAATGTCCAATAGAGGCTACTGAGAGTGGTTGAAAGGAGCCAAGAGTTGTCGAAAGGAGAAAGAAAATCATTGTAAGCCAAGGAGAGAGATGAGACTTAGTTGCAGTCTGAGCCCACACATTGTAATTAATATTCCAGTATTAATACAAAAGAACATATTTCATTGTTCATGAATTCATGTGTGATGAATGTTTATTTATGAATGTCATTTGTGTTTATATGAATGTATGTTGTAGATGTATGATAGGTTTCCATATGTAGGGATAGACATAATTCACTATATGTTTGAGAGTGGTTGAGTTGTTCTGGGTTCTTTAGGATGTGCAATGGGTGCACAACAGGGTATTGGAAACTCTGTAGCCAGTGCAAGGAGTACGCATCTGAAATATTTTGAGTCAGAGAAGAACATTCCAGGAGGGCACACTAGGGAAATCACAAATCAAGAGGAGCCTCAAGGTTACTGAATACCTTGGAGGAGGAAATATGCAGAGAAGGCACAAAAGACATATTTTCTAGAAAACTTTGTAGAGCTCTTCCAGGTGGGCATTAAGCAGGCGCAAGTGGGCACAAGTGAACTATGTTTTGAGTTCAAAGAGAAGAGAAGTGTCCAGGAGAAGACACCCCTGAGTTACTGAACACTCTGTTAAACAGAGATGAGAGATACTTTAGAGTTGTTGAACACTCTAAAGGAAGGGATCAACAAGGAGTGCTTTGAGCAGGTGCAAAGAGTGCACAGAACCAACATGTGCTGAAGTGTTGGAGGAAATTGAGGAAAACCAAAGTTGTTGAACACTCTGGGGAAGAGCTTCGCAAGTGTGCGTTGAGTGGACAGAAGGAATGTGTTATTGAACTTGAAAGATACCAGGAAGCAAGATGAACACTTGTGCAAGGATTGTACCAGACCAACACTTAGACAAAGTGTTGAAATTCTGAAGCTGCATGAAGGCTCAGTTGAGCACACAGAGTGCGCAGAGGTGTGAACTTATTCCAAGTTCAAAATCTCAAGAGGAAGATCATTAGGTTTCCAGTAGGGCACACCATAAGGTTAAGACTCAGGGGAGATTCGAGTGCAAGTCTGCACAATAGCACAAGGAGTACAAGAGCGAGTTCTCAGAATTTAAGACTCAAGTAGTGAAGTTGTGGAAGAAATGCACAAGGCCAATATCCTGTTGAAGTATTGGTAGAGGCTCTAGAGGAAAAGATCATAGAGTGTGCTAGGAGGGCACTAGAAATGCTTTGAAGGAAGTTGAAGGGTTGAGACCCTTAAGAGACTGAGTAAGTTTAAAGCTCAGAATAGATAGTGCAAGTGCGCACAGAGACCCTGCAAAGTGCGCAGAGGACAAGGACCTTTATAGGTTCAAGTTTGTGTAGACAATGCAAAGAGTGTGTGCAGGTGAACTTGTTCCAAGTTCAAGCTTAGGAGGAAGACCCGTGAAAGGTGTGCATTGGGCCAACACTTATATCAGTGTTGAAGAGGTCTGAGGATTTCAGACAGAAAATCACGAGCATACTAGAGGTAAATTATTCCAAATTTACAAAATCTTAGGAGGGAGAGCACAAGTCGAGACCCAACAGTCAGGTTTGCAGGGGAAGATTCAAAGGCCATAGCCTTTGACACTTACAAATTTTCCCAATTCTAGGAGAAATCCAAAGCTTAGGAGGAGGAGCTACATCAGTCATTAGATCATCTGCATGAGTAGATCTAGACCATTGAATTCTACGTCCAGACAACCCAAATGAGTGTGCAGAGGAGGAGA
>ML814382.1:304977-322372 GCA_009831015.1 Picea engelmannii | reverse complement strand
AAGAGATCTAAGTACCTAATCACTTACACATCCACATTGTTCCATGGTGCAAAGAAAACTAAGCATATAATAAATCGTACAACATTCATTAATATTCATGGTGCACAAGAAATATAGTTACTAAAGTAATAATACCTCATTAATATTTAAATGGCGTAAGAATCTAATTACTTTAGAATTCAACATCAATAAATTAGCAATAAACTCTTGCTCAAGAATCGACAATTCAATATGGTATGATCTAAAATCGGTACTGCCATCCTGGTTGAACTATTAAATTAGGTATATCAATACACTTCAACATGATCCAAAATCATCACAAGTAAAAGTATAACCCACGATCAATTCTCCTATAAGAAGGGTAACTTAACAACCCAAACTAAACCTTTCATCACTAGCACTGCAATTTTCTTTTTCCATTATTCTACAAATAAAGAAATTCTACCACTATTAGCAACTAATCTCAAGAACCTCTAAATCTAAAAATCAACAGCCATAACTATAGGTTGTGCTTATGTTTGTATGTATTGTATCCAATAATTATAAAAAGAAAGGCTCACTTAATTATTTTTAATTCTTCACCATTAAATGATAACTAAGGAATATAGATAACCTCCTTAGGAAGGTACTTTTACATTTAATCCAAACAAGAAGATGACATCCAAAAACTTTAATAAAGGTAAAGGTAGGTCAAAATTTTCCTCTTAATCCAATTACACTTGGGAGTAGTTATTCCATAAATCTCTCTATGCATAAGAGATCACCCAATATAGCATTGGGGTAATAAGAAGGCAATTCCCTGAGAGCCATAAACTTAAAATTGTTGAGGGAATCTAGGATGAATTCGTTGGGTAAGGAAGACAATTCGATGAGAATATAAAGTTAAAAATTGTTGAGGGAATCCATGATGCATTCACTCGGTAAGGAAGACAATTCGCTGAGAAATATAAAGTTAAAATCGATGAGGGAATCCAGGATGAATGTGTTGGGTAAGGAAGGAAATTCACTAAGAATATAAAGTTAAAATCGTTGAGGGAATCCAAGACGAATTCATTGGGTAAGGAAGACAATTTTTTGAGAAATATAAAGTTAAAATCGCTGAGGGAATCCATGAAGAATTCACTGGGTAAGGAAGGCAATTCGCTGAGAATACAAAGTTAAAAATCGTTGTCAAGAAGGGAGGTTCAGAGCTACAGATCTTCCCCCAAAATGAAGAGTAAACATAAGAATAAAATTGTTGTCAAGAAGGGAGGTTCAGAGCTCCGACTCTTCCCCAAAACACAGAGTAAACATACGTATAAAATCATTGTCAAGAAGGGAGGTTTAGAGCTCTGACTCTTCCCCAAAACGCAGAGTAAACGTAAGTATAAAATCACTGTGAAGAAGGGAGGTTCAAAGCTCCGACTTTTTTCAAAAAACGCAGAGTAAAAATAAGTATAAAATCGTTGGCAAGAAAATGCAGAGGATACTCACCCAAATGGAAAAGTGGAAATGCACAGGTTACATTGCTGGGAGAAAGCATACAAAATGTAGGGTTTGGTGTAATTCGATGAGAAAATGAATGGGGCATAGAGTTGTAAATTCCCCCAAGAAAATGTAGAGAAAGAATGATAAAACACAATCTAGTTTTGACCAACCCCAGAAAATTTAAGAAGGAATAACTATGTGAATTTTCTTGGGCAAATGCAGAGACATGATATCACTTCAAAAATGATGAGGGAAAGTGAAATTGAAGAGGATATTCACATCAGAAATTTTTTGAGGATGTCAAGAGAAAAACGCTAGGAAGTTGAGTGGATATCATGCTAGGTGAATGCTTTAAAAATAACAGGGTTTGCAAGGTAAATGAAATGAGGATTCCCCCCAACAAACTAGGTACTTTTAAAGGAAAAAATCATAGAGACATAAAAGGGAAAATAAATGCCATGGGAATCATATTGCTAGGCGAATGAAAAAGCAAATGTCGGGAGAAATCCTCAAGCTTCAATAGAATAAGCATTGTAATTATCGTTATACTTAATGATGAACATTGAGAAAGTTTTTAAGGATCCATACTTATTTTAAAAGAAATACAGTACACATTAAAAAGATTAACAAAATTTCATAATCTCAACAGAAGTATTGTAACCAAAGATGAGAATTTGAAAATGTTCTCTGATGCAGGAGCATCACTCCACCTCAGCAACACACCAACTATTTAGCACATCCACCCACATTCAAGGAGGGGAGAGGCGCCAACCCTCTCATTTTTCCCTCGAATTTAAATTTTAAAATTTAACTAAAAGAAATTAAATGTTGTAAGGATGGAAGAGCCGAGTTGATGCCTTTGTACATGCAGTGGATGAAGTCACCCTTATTAGGCTTGAGTTGTAGAAATATCAAGCATCACCTCAGATCTGAATGTTAATGTTCATTCAATGTAATAAGCCTTAGTAGATATGCGTTTTAATTGTGATAGGATGTCACTAAGGTAGCTTGGAGGGAAAGATCATTGAGCCCCTCATGTATAAAGAATTGTAACGAATGTCCAATAGAGGCTACTGAGAGTGGTTGAAAGGAGCCAAGAGTTGTCGAAAGGAGAAAGAAAATCATTGTAAGCCAAGGAGAGAGATGAGACTTAGTTGCAGTCTGAGCCCACACATTGTAATTAATATTCCAGTATTAATACAAAAGAACATATTTCATTGTTCATGAATTCATGTGTGATGAATGTTTATTTATGAATGTCATTTGTGTTTATATGAATGTATGTTGTAGATGTATGATAGGTTTCCATATGTAGGGATAGACATAATTCACTATATGTTTGAGAGTGGTTGAGTTGTTCTGGGTTCTTTAGGATGTGCAATGGGTGCACAACAGGGTATTGGAAACTCTGTAGCCAGTGCAAGGAGTACGCATCTGAAATATTTTGAGTCAGAGAAGAACATTCCAGGAGGGCACACTAGGGAAATCACAAATCAAGAGGAGCCTCAAGGTTACTGAATACCTTGGAGGAGGAAATATGCAGAGAAGGCACAAAAGACATATTTTCTAGAAAACTTTGTAGAGCTCTTCCAGGTGGGCATTAAGCAGGCGCAAGTGGGCACAAGTGAACTATGTTTTGAGTTCA
Organism: Picea engelmannii; assembly: GCA_009831015.1. NCBI lineage: Eukaryota > Viridiplantae > Streptophyta > Pinopsida > Pinales > Pinaceae > Picea > Picea engelmannii. The sequence continues at coordinate 319,260 of ML814382.1, read as the reverse complement.
AAGAGAAGAGAAGTGTCCAGGAGAAGACACCCCTGAGTTACTGAACACTCTGTTAAACAGAGATGAGAGATACTTTAGAGTTGTTGAACACTCTAAAGGAAGGGATCAACAAGGAGTGCTTTGAGCAGGTGCAAAGAGTGCACAGAACCAACATGTGCTGAAGTGTTGGAGGAAATTGAGGAAAACCAAAGTTGTTGAACACTCTGGGGAAGAGCTTCGCAAGTGTGCGTTGAGTGGACAGAAGGAATGTGTTATTGAACTTGAAAGATACCAGGAAGCAAGATGAACACTTGTGCAAGGATTGTACCAGACCAACACTTAGACAAAGTGTTGAAATTCTGAAGCTGCATGAAGGCTCAGTTGAGCACACAGAGTGCGCAGAGGTGTGAACTTATTCCAAGTTCAAAATCTCAAGAGGAAGATCATTAGGTTTCCAGTAGGGCACACCATAAGGTTAAGACTCAGGGGAGATTCGAGTGCAAGTCTGCACAATAGCACAAGGAGTACAAGAGCGAGTTCTCAGAATTTAAGACTCAAGTAGTGAAGTTGTGGAAGAAATGCACAAGGCCAATATCCTGTTGAAGTATTGGTAGAGGCTCTAGAGGAAAAGATCATAGAGTGTGCTAGGAGGGCACTAGAAATGCTTTGAAGGAAGTTGAAGGGTTGAGACCCTTAAGAGACTGAGTAAGTTTAAAGCTCAGAATAGATAGTGCAAGTGCGCACAGAGACCCTGCAAAGTGCGCAGAGGACAAGGACCTTTATAGGTTCAAGTTTGTGTAGACAATGCAAAGAGTGTGTGCAGGTGAACTTGTTCCAAGTTCAAGCTTAGGAGGAAGACCCGTGAAAGGTGTGCATTGGGCCAACACTTATATCAGTGTTGAAGAGGTCTGAGGATTTCAGACAGAAAATCACGAGCATACTAGAGGTAAATTATTCCAAATTTACAAAATCTTAGGAGGGAGAGCACAAGTCGAGACCCAACAGTCAGGTTTGCAGGGGAAGATTCAAAGGCCATAGCCTTTGACACTTACAAATTTTCCCAATTCTAGGAGAAATCCAAAGCTTAGGAGGAGGAGCTACATCAGTCATTAGATCATCTGCATGAGTAGATCTAGACCATTGAATTCTACGTCCAGACAACCCAAATGAGTGTGCAGAGGAGGAGATAGATCCTAGTTGTTAGATCTATGTGCAAAGAACCAAAAACCGTTGGATCCAAAGGTAATAGCACAATACTTAATCTCTTTTTAAAGTTTACGGGAGAGATGACTCATGAAGTTCCAAAGCCAGTTGGAACCGTCCATTTTCAAGGAGGGACAGGTGGCGAAATATTAGAGAGTTCACGAGACCGAGCTCTGAGAGATCTATGCAGAGCAGAAGATAAAAAAATTGAAGCCCAAATTCCGAAGTAGATTCTGGCTGCTGATCGCCAAGGGATGCGTGGCAGCAGATCTGGAGATCCGAAGGAATAACACTCTGGAAGGACAAGGTAAGTCTGGGCGGAGAACTCCCAAAGAGCTGGGAGATGAAGAAGATCGTGGTCATCGATATTAGGAGGACATTTTTCATCAGATCGGGGGAAGTTAATCCCAGTCGTTAGATTGTGTGGACACATGGTGTCATATCCATCACTTTGGTGATAGGATGGTTTGGGAGAAATTGAAGAGTAAATTCCCCAAGGCCAAGACTCCTGAAGGCCGAAATCCATAGGAGTCGTGGATGAACAGAGGGACACATGGAGTGTGGAGATCCATGCCATAGAAATGACACTCGAGGAGAAATAGAGCATCGGAGCATTGACTGGAAGTCATCTGCAATGGAGACATAGTACACATTCCAACCGTCGATCAGGAGGAGCATGTGGTGCTTGATCTGTCACTTCCAATACATAACACTTTGAGAGGGAAAAGGTGGTGCAACGTTCGAAGCTCCCGAATTCCGAAGTCTGAAGCACCTTTTAGGTTAAACCTCGGCTCACAACCTGAGGTCATATGAGGAAGGGGGCCTAGCAGAAGGAGCTAGCGTCCACCAGGTTAAAATTGCCAAGAGCGCCAAGGAAAGGGCCTATGGGTTATTTACAACCTGTGCGTAAGGAGAAAAGGGGGGCCTATGTAAAGTTTTTGGGTTTCATCAGGGTCCCAAAGAGTCAATTCAACTCAGTATTTTGAACGATCCTAGACCAGGAGGTCGTGCAACCCCTAGGGGAGAAGGGGGGCTGCATCAAGTGGTATCAGAGCATGATTTTATTTTCAGGTATAAGGTAAAGGAAAGAGGAATTATTCTGACAACATCAAGTAGTATCAGAGGTTTAAATTTTTCCTATAGACAATAGGTGAAGGAGGAGATAGAGTGTTGATTCTCTGTGTGAAGGATTGTTGCAAGTTCGCAATAGTCAAGCAAACAACTAGGTGGGTTGTAGGAGAAGATGGAGACACTCTCAGTTGTAGAGTGGAAATAAATTAACTAGGTGGGATGAAAGTGAAGAAAGAGGATGGATATTGAAGGCCATAGACATGGTCAAGGAAAAGACCACCAGTGGAAAAGTAGGGCATAAATTGATAGGGAGCTCAGTGAGATAAGAGCAGAAATGAAGAGGCTAGCATTTAATATGTAACAGGAAGAACATGTATGTTGGAGGTACGAATGGTCAATGAAGAAGAAAGTAAAATGGCATGTCCAAAATTTGATGGCCATAAGGTAGCAACAGGTGTTGAGGAGGTGGATGAGGGAAACTGAAACCCCTAGTGACACAGGGAAAGTGGTTCACATTTGTGAGCCAGAATTTGGGAAGAGCCTCAATGATGAGTATGAGAAGAGATCGGTTGATCTCATGAGATTCCATATGGGGTGGTGATGAAGTTTCATATTTCCATATGGGAAATGAGCTGAGATCAATGGAGGATCTCATGAAATTCTAGGAGGGCATAGATGAAAGTTCAAGTTTCTAGGTGGGCAATGAGATGAGATCAGTTGATCTCATAGACTGCTAGAAGGGAAGAAATGAAATCCCAAATTTCCAGGTGGGCAAGGGAGAAGGGAGGAACTCAGCTAAGAGTTCAAATCAGTGAGGAGTGTTAATGGAGGAGGATCATAGGTGTGTTCTGATCATTGGAGGAATTCCAATATTCCTTCTAATTATCCCAGCAGAGGATAGTGCATAAATTTTAGGTGCAGTAGAAGGGGAAGGAAAACTAACTGTGACTTTCATAGAGGAGGAAAAGGAGAAGATATTGAAGTCTGCACCACCAATAGAAGAAGAGAATTTAGTTAATATGCTCACTCAGTGGGAGATGGAGTTGAAGTTGCTGGATTATTGGTTGGACAATACAAAACCAGAAGATGGCTTCTAGGAGATAGCCATGCCGGAGGGAACAAAATTCCAGCATGAGGAGCATCTAGAGGAAGATGGAGTTGAACCAACACAAGAGGAGCTGACAGAAGCTAATATGTCAAAGTAGGTACCTGAACAACAATTCAGTGATGAGACTAAAGAATTGGAATTTGCAGCAGAGTGCAAAGCCAGTGCCACAAGAGATGAAGAGAACATGGGGGATCAGGTTGATCTTCCCTTTGATCAGCATGAGGAGGTGCAGCAGAGAAGGCTTCATAAAAGGAGCCAACCAATAGAGCAGTTGGAAGAGGTGATACAAGAGATAAGAGAGCTCATGTTGATATCATCAAAGGAGATTGTCAGCAAGGAGAGGATAAACAAAGGAGAACCTCCAGCAGTAGTAGGGAAGCAACAACAACAACAACAAAGAAGAGGAGTAGGAGGAAAAATCCGAAGGAGAGTTTGGGATCCAGGGGGATTTCAACAACAGAGTAGAGGAGATCATGAGCATGAGCTCATGATTTTTCTAGCAGTGGATTATGATGCAGGAGCATCGCTCCACCTCAACAATGTGCCAACTATTTATCACATCCACGCGCATTCAAGGATGGGAGAGGAACCATCTCTTTCATTTTTTACTCGAATTTAAATTTTAAAATGTATTCAAAAGAAATTAAATGTTGTAAGGATGGAAGGGCCAAATTGATGCATTTGTACAAATAGTAGATGAAGTCTCCTTTATTCGACTTGATTTGTACAGATCTTGAGCATTGCCTCAGATATGAATTGTTAATTTTCATTCAATGTAGTAAGCCTCAATAGATAGGAATTTTAATTGTGATAGGATGTCACTAAGGTAGCTTGGAGGGAAATCTCGGCAAGCCCCTCATTTATAAAGAATTGTAACAAATTCCCAGTAGAGGCTACTGAGAGTGGTTGAAAGGATCCAAGAGTTGTTGAAAGGAGAAAGAAAATCATTGTAATCCAAGGAGAGAGCCGAGAATCAATTGCAGTTTGAGCCCACACATTGTAATTAGCATTATGGTATTAATACAAAAGAACAAATTTCATTGTTCATGAATTCCTATGTGGTGAATGTTTGTTTATGAATGTCATTTGTGTTTATATGAATGTATGATGTGGATGTATGATAGGTTTCCATCTGCAGGGATAGACATAATTCACTATCTTTTTTAGAGTGGTTGAGTTGTTCTAGGTTCTTTAGGTTGTGCAAGGGGTGCACAAAATGGTATTGGAAACTATGTAGCCAGAGCAAGGAGTGCGCATATGAACTCTTTGGAGTAAGAGAATAACGTGTTAAGAGGGCACACCAGGGAAATAACAACTCAAGAGGAGCCTCAAGGTTACTGAATACCTTGGAGGAAGAACTATGCAGAAAAGGAACATAAGACAAAGTTTTTAGAAAACTTTGTAGAGATCTGCAAGGTGGGCATTGAGCAGGTGCAAGTGGGAACAAGTGAACTATGTTTCGAGTTCAGAGAGAAGAGAAGTGTCCAGGAGAAGACACCCCATAGTTAATGAACACTCTATTAAATAGATAGGAGAGATACTTCAAAGTTGTTGAACACTTTGAAGGAAGGGCTCAACAAGGAGTGCTTTGAGCAGGTGAAAAGAGTGCACAAAACCAACACGTTTTGAAGTGTTGGAGGAAATTGAGGAAAACCAGAGTTGTTGAACACTCTGGGGAAGATATCTGCAAGTGTGCATTGAGTGGATGCAAGGAATTCATTACTAAACCTAAAAGAGATAAGGAAGTAGGAGGAAGACCTGTGCAAGGATTGCACCGGTCCAACACTTAAACAAAGTGTTGAAAGTTTGAAGCCGCTTGAAGGCTCAGTCGAGCACACAGAGTGTGCAAAGGTGTGAAATTATTCCAAGTTAAAAAGATCAAGAGGAAGAACATTAGGTTTCTAGGAGGGCACACCATAAGGTTAAGACTCGGGGGATATTTGAGGGAAAGTATGCACAAGAAGCGCAATGAGTGCGCGAGCGAGTTATCAGAATTCAGGACTCAAGGAGTGAAGTTGTGCAAGAAATGCAAAAGGCCAACATCCTGCTGAAGTGTTGGTAGAGGCCCTAGAGGAAAAGAGCGCAGAGTGTGCTAGGAGGGCACCAAAAATCCTTTGAAGGAAGAAAAAGGGTTGAGACCCTTAGGATATTGAGTAAGTTCAAAGCTCAGAAGAGATAGTGCAAGTGTGCATAGAGACTCTACAAAGTGCATAGATTACAAAGACCTTTACAGGTTCAAGTTTGTGTAGACAACACAAAGAGTGTGCATAGGTGAACTTGTTCCAAGTTGAATCTTAGGAGGAAGACCCATGCAAGCCATGCACTAGGCCAACACTTATATCAATGTTGAAGAGGTTTGAGTATTTCAGATAGAAAATCTCAAGGAGCGTACCAACGGTAAAGTATTCCAACTTTACAAAATATTAGGGGGCAGAGAATAAGTCGAGACGCAACAGTCGGGTTCATAGGGGAATATTCGAAGGCCGCAACCTTTGACACTTACAAATTTTCCCAATTCTGGGAGAAATCCAAAGTTCAGGAGGAGGAGCTATAACAACTGTCAGATTAGTTACATGAGGAGATATAGACCATTGAATTCTACGTCCAGACACCCTAAATGAGCATGCAGAGGAGGAGAATGATCCTAGTCATCGAACCTGGGCATGAAGAACCAACAGTCATTGGATCCATAGGTAAGAGAACGAGAATTAACCTCTTTTTAAAGTGCACGGGAGGGTGGACTTGTGAAGTAACGAAGCCAGTCGGAACCACCCATTTTCAAGGAGGGACAGGTGGCGAAAGATCAGAGAATTCGCGAGAACGAGCTACAGGATATTTACATGGAGCATAAGCTAAAACAGTCGAAGCCCGAATTCCGAAGTAGATCATGGCCACTGATCGTTAGGGGACATGTGGCAGTGGATCCGAAGATTCAGAGGAATAACACTCTGGAAGGATAAGGTAAGTCTGGGCGGAGAACTCCCGAAGCGCTGGGAGATGAAGAGGATCGTGGTTATCGATATTAGGAGGACACTTGTCATCAGATCAGGGGAAGTTAATCCCAACTGTCAGATTGTGTGGACACATGGTGTCAGATCCTCACTTCGGTGATAGGACGGTTCAGGAGAAATTGAAGAGTAAAGTCCCCAAGGCCAAGACTCTTGAAGGTCGAAATACACAGAATCCATGGGTGAACGAAGGGACACATGGAGCATGGAGATCCATGCCAGAGAAATGACACTCCGAGAGAAATATATCAGCGGAGCATTGACTGGAAGTCATCCACAGTGGAGACAGAGGACGCATCCCAACCACCAATTTGGAGGAGCATGTGGTGCTTGATCTTTCACTTTGGGTACGGAGCCTTCGGAAGGAAAAAGGTGGTGGAACGTTTAGAGCTCTTGAACGTCGAAGTCCTAAGCGCCTTTTGGGTTTAGCCTCGGGTCGCATCCTAAGTTCATATGAGGAAGGGGGCCTAGAAGAAGGAGATAGCACCCACTAGGTTAAAATTTCCAAGAAGGCCAAGGAAAGGGCCCATGGATTATATACGACCTGCACCTAAGGAGAAAAAAGGGGTCTGTGTAAACTAGTTTTGTGTTCCAGTAGGGGCCCGAAGAGTCAATTCGACTTAGTATTTTGAACTATCCTAGATCGGGAGGTAGTGAAACCCCTAGGGGAGAATGGGGGCTGCATCATTATCTCGCGCTTGTGCTCCATCCAACTCCCCTCTTGCTAACCGTGAATACTTCACTGATACCTCCCATCCAATGTTAGGGGTACTCTTCTTCCACCTTAACCCCCCGAGCTACAAAGGGGCCATGCACAAACACAACCAGAACCCTCTAGATCCCAACTTGCCTCATAAGATAGAGCCACCACTCTCTCTCTCAAGCTCGGTATCCCAACTCCCACAAGTAAAACTAGTCAGAATTTCTGCAGCATAACCTTACTCATAACCAGTGTGATCCATTCCTCCCCTCAGCCATTTGTTTTATAGAATTTCCTTAGTGACCACTTGCCATTTTCACATTTAATTCATTTTTTAAGAATTAATTAGGAATTATTCCCCCCATACACTTGTCACCCGTTCCCTTAGTTGCACCAATAAATCCACAATTTAATTGAATTAAATGTTAATTTCCCTCACCCATCCTAAAAGCGCTCCTAAAATCACTCCTAGTTGTCCCTTTATTCCCTTTATTTCCCATTTATGAATGACACATTTCTAAAATAGAGTTGAGTTAAAATAGGAATGTTCTCTAGTTAGACTGGACTCTAGATACCTTTGTATGCTTACACATTCCTGTATGCTTTATTCCTTTCTTATTTTAATTTCTAATTTTGGTATTTACTTGCACAATGTGTATTAAATCACTCTTTAGATTTGTTTTATTTTTTTATTGATTTCTTAAATTGATTTACTTCACCCATCATTATTTAATTTATAAAATTAGTTTTTAGTCTTCTCACTAATCTTATACTTAGGATTAGTTACATTTTTATTTGCAGGAGCTTAGAACCTTAGGGATTATGCTTAATAAATTCATTCTTTAGTTAATTAATTAATCAATTAATTAATTCGGTAGGTGCTCAAGATTTTACAAGGTTTAAAATTCTCTCAAAGTTTTCTAGGCTACCTAGATTCATTAACTCACCTTTTTAAGTAGCACGACGTGCACTTCAATATGCACTCCATGCTCCAAGGGTGACACTCGCCTTTGATTCAAATTTTAATTACGCAACGTGCCCTTCAAGATTCACTCTGAACTCCAAGGGTGCCACTCGCCTTTGACTGTTTTTGGTAGTTTTCCAACCCCTAGAGTCAGTACTCCATTCAGGCGACCTTGTGAGAGACTAAGGGATTCTAAGGAATAAGGACCCTGCCTTATTGCGTGACCCTTAGAATATCCATGAGAAATTGTCTCAGTCTTCCCTTACGACATCATGGATCTCTCGAACTAGGTAATCGTTAACCTACAATTCGAGCCACAACGAGAGTGCTAGTAGGCTGTGACAAAGGTGCTACCACACCTCTCCCTCAATCTCTGGTTGTTGTGCATGGACCCTTTACTCATTATGTGAGTCATATTAGCAAGCAATCATCATCCTGCATCCATCAACGAAACATTGTCAATGATCTATAAACAACATCATAATATACCCGATCATATGTCACATATGCATAAAGGAAATACTCAAACCAATACAATACACTCCCTAACTCGATCCAGAATCCAAGTAGGTCCATTGATGACATCGACATCCTCATTCTGTCAAGTGTCCTGGACACTCAGGGGAAAATCGTCAATATCATTTGTCAATACATAGATATACAATAACATAACATCATAATCCATTAACATCATCATAAGAATCCATAAGCGAGACCAAAAACATATACTAAAATCGGATAACTTGCACGCAAGTGTCCTCAAATAATAAGTCAATAACATGTGCTCGCAAGAGCGGGATGTTACAAAATATAAGAGAAATTTATAGTGAAACTCAACATTGTTCCAAGAGTACCCTGAAGCAGCTTGGGGATCTTGTTGTAGTTGTTGGATTAGGATGAAAATTTGCAGGTCTTGCAACCATTCCCGATGAACAGCCTAAAGCTAGTCAACGATAAGAAATGAGAGGGAAAAGAGGGACCCTTCTTCTTCATATTTCCTCTAAAGAGAATTAACCACCACATTTTATTTTCCCTTCTTGTAAATCATCTCATAATCATATCCAAACAACTTGGTCACCGATTTTTGTTGCTCCAGGATGAAATTTGTTGTTCTAGGAAGTACTTGAGGCTTTGATGATCCATTTTAATTTGGAAGCATCATCCCAATAGATAAGGGTGCCAGAGATACCCTAAATTTAAAATAGCCAACATTTCCTTTTCATAGATTGATTGTCCCAAATTTCTCTCCGACAATGGTTTGTTGGTGAAATCCAAAGGTCATCCATATTGCATAAGGACTACCCCAATTCTTCTCCTTGATGCATAATATTCCAAATCAAAGTTCTTGGTGAATTCAGATAGGGCCAGTACAAGAGTAGTACACATAACTTCTTTCAAGGCTTGGAAGGATTGGTCAATGGCTGGAGTCCAACTAGAATCATTCTTTTTAAGGAGAGCTATTAGAGGAGCCATGATTTTTCCATAATTTTGAAAAAACTTGCAATAATACCTTTTTAAACCCAATAAACCATGCAAACTTTTAATATTTTTAGGGAGAGGCCAATTCCGCATATCTTCAATTTTCTTAGGATCTACCCGTACACCATCCTTGCCAAAAATATGACCTAGGCACTCAACTTCAAAGATGCCAAAAGAAAATTTAGACTGTTTGAGGAAATGTTTTTGCTTGGAGAGGATATGGAGAACTTGATCCACATGGGTGAGATGATCTTTCCAAGTTTTACTATATATGAGAATATCATCAAAGAAGACTAACACAAAGTGACAAAGGAAAGGATGAAAGACAGTATTCATGAGACTTTGAAAAGTGGAGGGGGCATTATAGAGACCAAAGATCATGACCAAGAACTTATAGTGGCCCTAATGAGTTCAAAATGAAGTATTGGGAATTTATTCCTCTTTCATACGTATCTGGTGGTAACCAAAATGGAGGTCAAGTTTGGTAAAGTATCGATCCCCACTGAGTTCATCCACAAGGTCATCTATGATAGGAATGGGAGATTTTTCCTTGATGGTAAGTTTGTTGAGGGAATGAAAATTAGGACACATGTGCCAAGTTCCTTCCTTCTTGAGGACCATGAAAATAGGGTAAGAATAAGGGATCGTACTAAGACAAATAACACTTGCTACTAGAAATTCTTGGACAATCTTCTCAATTTCATTCTTTTGAGCAAAGGGATGGTGATAAGGGTGCACATTGGGAGGAATATTGCAAAGAATTAAAGGAATGGATTGGTCATGGTCATTGCATGATGGGGGAAGGCCTTGGGAGTTTGGAAAATAATTTGATGTTGGGAAATGATAGATTGAAGGTCGAAGTGCATAGAGGGAGTCTCAACTGCGTGAATGGAATGGAGTTGGGAAATGATTCCATAATGAACTTTTTGAGAAACTTTTCCATGCAGTGGGAAATGATGATATCCATAGAGTCTATTTTAATGCCTTGGAATTTATACTATTGGCCTTCCTATTGGAATTTCATAGTCAAATCCTTAAAATCCATGGTTATGGGGCCTAGAGTGTGTAGCCATTTAGCACCAAGCACAATGTCACAACCACCCATGTCAATAGAAAACATGTGAGATTTCAAGTTACACTAACCAATTTGTAGGCACACATTTTAACAATGCCCCCAACATTTCATGGAACCATCATTTTCAATCATGATTTGAAAATTGTTGAAAACACTGATATAACAATTGATTTCTTGGGCAAGGAGACGGTGAGTGAAATTATGAGTGCCGCTACTATAAACTAAGATGATGAATTTCTTATTCGTAATGTAACCAATTGATTTGAGGGTTTGGGGAGAAAAAAATCCAGTGAGAGCATTCAACGAAATCATTGGTTCAAATTCGGGAGGACCTGAGGGCGACGTAAGATCGTCTACTTGGGGTAGTGTCACCTAAGGTGAAACCTTAACATATTCATTAGAAAAATCCTCTGAAATGACCATAAAAATATTTTGTTCTTTACACTTGTGTCGAGGAAAGTATTTCTCATCACAATTATAAAAAATATCCTTGAGTTTCGTTTAGCCATTTATGCCCGTGTTAATTTTTGTACCTTGAGAGGAGTGGATGGAGGGTCAAGATTGGGGGGTCGAGGGTGGGGAATCAAAGTGGGTTTTTTTTTCTAGGAAAAGATGATGTGTTGTGCCTCCTTGGCATGTTTATTTTATTCCAACCAATTTTGGGGGCGAGCCATGAGGATCTGGGCTCATATTACATCCTTGAGGACACTAATAAAGAATTCCCAAAAGAAGGCATCAGTCATACCCTCCATTCGAAAATCTAAGTGCTTGAAGGCATCGATAAACTATTTCATTGTTCCATACCATTTCAACTTAGTCAAATGACCTAAATGATGGGTGTTTGTGTTAAATAGTTCACACAACTCAACAACAAATTGTGTCCAAGGAACATAACCTTGGCGTGCACTTCTACACCATTTCCACCATTTCCATTGTTTCAGATCCAAAAAGAGAACTTCACAATGAATCTTGGTCAAGTCATTAGTAATGCCATGCAGGGAAAAATAGTGTTCCATTTAAGTGACCCAGCTTGTGGGATTTGAGCCATCAAATGTGTTCACCTCAACCCTGGGAAGATGGGGGTCACGATTGGAATGAAAGTTCAGAGGATTGGAAGAGTAAGCACCTTCGAATTGGGGTTTTGGGACAAAGGAGGAAAGGAACCTTGGATAGGAATTTTTGGAAAGCGGAGTGGAGTTCTTCTATTTGCCTAGAGAGTCATTCCTGGATGTGGTACATTTTTGCATGAATGGAAATACTATCATTATTCAATTTCTAATTGGTTTTGTCTTGGAAAGTGGGGGAAATTAGAAGATGAGGGGTGGGTCTGCGGAAAAAAAGGAAGGTAAGTGATATATACCTCTATAATTAGGGATATGAGAGGAAACCAATGGGATACGTGTCAAATAAGGGTGTCAGGTCCATGGGAAAAAATTCTTGAAAATAATAGGTACCATTGCAATCAGGGCGAAGAGAGGAATCCAATGGGATAAGTTTCAAATAAGGGTGTTAGGAAGGGGTTGGGTACATAAGAAAAAAATTCTTGAAAATGATAGGTACCATTGCAATCAAGGCAAAAATAAGAATCTAATGGGACAGGTCTCAAATAATGGTGTAGGCAGGACCTAGAATATTTTTTTTACTCCTGCAGAGTTATAATCCGATTTGAATAATATTGTGGTGTCAAAATGCCCAAATTCCTAATAGGAAAAAATGTGTAGTAAATTTGCAACCAGAATGTGGGAGGTAAGGGTGTGTGGCCAAAATGTTTTTTTTGTTCCTTTCTTGGTGTGTTCCCCCTGGTTAGGGTTTATAGGGTGCTTATGGACAAGGGTTTTCCCTGTGCTATAGCTCTCTGATATACATGCAGGGTCAAACAATAGTACTCAAATCAATATCTCAGTGCACCAACTAAGGAGGCTCAACCGTACCCTTAGTCGTATTAATCGATTACCCAGGTACTAGAGAGTATCTTCCCAAGTGTTGTTCTCAGTGGCACTATAGTAATCAGGCAGTCAATCTACTGATCTAGGGATGGTTTCAAGAGACCTAGGGGACTCATGATATACTTAATAGTACATGGGAGTGATTTCTATGTACATATTATGTTTGATGCAGTACTACTCGCGGGGTACCAACATGGGTTACAGAGGTTTTGAACAAGGGAAAAGATTTGGTTTCTAAGCAACCCCGTGAAACCGTCTATATTTCCTGCGTGTATTCTTCCCACGCCATATTTTTACTTATTGAACGACATATCTTTGTTCTTTAAAGACACCGACAATACACATCTCTACCTTGGAAAAAAAAAATTTACTCACAATTCCTGCCAAGGAAAGTGCTCTAATACTACTTGTAAGGTACCAAATGTAATATAATATGTAGAAACATGAATATTCAACAGATATCATTGGAACAACAAAATATGGATATGATCAATACTAGAAATACTACCTTTATTCAAAAAATTCAATGTTCACTTGCCTCTTCAAGGGGACAACATGCAACAGAGCAGAGCTCTATTACAATAATTCTCAAGACAAAGCTTTCTCATGCCTCCTACTCTTATTTATGCTAATTCTATCTTCTAAAGAAAATTCTAGAAGAATATCTTTCTAGAAGTGGAAGCTTCTATTAGGTCTTCTTACATTGACTTGTTCATTTTTATTAAATAGGACTTATTGACTAATGTCGACCTTTATTACATGGAAAATATATTATTCTATCTATGTGAGGGGTTAGGGAGGTTAGGTCCCTAGCACAAAGTAAGGCTCGTGGAAAAATTATTTTCATGGAAAGAAGGTCTTGATTATGAGGAAATTCCCCCCCCCACAATAAAATGGGATACCATATGAACTCTATTTTCCATGGAAACACAGAATGGATGGAAAATTCATCAAATGGATATGAAGACTACTTTCTTCAATGGAGACTTGAAAGAGAATGTGTTCATGTATTAACCAAAAGGATTTATTTTGAAGGGACAAGAACATAAGGTATGCAAGCTCATCAAATCCTTATATGTCTTGAAACAAGCACCATGAGCATGATATGAAAATTTAACTGAGTATCTTCTGAAATTAAATTTCAAGCATTTCAATCTCGACGATGCAACTTTGTTTGTCAATATTGTTGGAAAATTTGTTTTATATCTTGTAGTATATGTAGATGATCTGTTGATAACAAGGAACAATGAGAACTACATTGCATCCATAAATAAAGAGTTGAAGAACGGCTTCATGATGATGGATTTCGGACATCTTCACTACTATTTGGGAATTGAAGTGATTCAAAATCCAAAATACATATTGATCTCCCAGAAGAATTGCATTGGAGAAATGTTGAACAATTTTGTCAATGTTGAGTGCAATCTTGTTTCTACTCCAATGGAACATAATTTGAAACTCACATCAAAAGAAGAGGATGAATTTGAGGATGCAACAAAGTATAGACAACTTGTGGGAAGTCTTATCTATATTACTACCACCAAACTAGAAATTTCATTTGTTGTTGGGATTATTTCCAGGTTCATGCAAAATCCTTGTGAAGGACATTGGTCTTCTACAAAAAGAGTTCTAAAATACTTGAAAGGAACTCAATATTTTGGAATCAGGTACTCTAAGGTGGATTGTTGGATGCAGGCCGAATCAGGAAGACCGACTATTTTTGGAAGAGAAGCATGCAAGAGGAAAGAGA
>ML814382.1:277531-295354 GCA_009831015.1 Picea engelmannii | reverse complement strand
GCTCGTTTCCACCCAACCGTAGGCGTAGCGACTCCAAACGGATGTACCACTAGCCACCCCCGAGCTGAGACCACGATTTCCTGAGACCTGCGTCTCTCTGTCTGCCAGTGTCCAGGAGCGAAGGTTGCAATCCTCCCTCTCTGCGATCACTTACTCTGCGTAAAAATTACCAGAGTTCCCCTCGCATCTGCCCCCCCTTCAATTGTTCCAGCCATACGCCTTATCCCCTCGCGAGGTTGCGTGTGGCACGATTTCCCTCGCACTGATCAGGCCTGACGTCCCTACGGATGGGTGGTTCACCATCCCATCCCTCATCAAGACATCCGCCTACCAGTCTGCGAGCCATTAATTTTCAGGGCCATCGAGCCGCTTTTGGTTCTCCGGGCCAGTGGAGTCCAAATACGGTATTAAATTCTCAGTGGAAGTTAACGCCCCTTTTTCAAGGTGCCCTCCACCACCATCGTGGTCTCTTTTCCACACATCCCCTCTCAGCAGTTCTGCAATAAATTCAAACTATCATTTACATTCATTGACCTCTTCCTGCAAGTCCATTTACAACACATATTCATACTTATGAGTTTTGCCATAGTCCTTGGCCAGTTCAGTTATATTTACAATCTGGGGGAAACAGGGTGTTACAGGGGTGAACCACGATAACACTATTTTATGTGACTGAATGAATGTATCTATGTGTCTAATTAGTTGATGAATGTTGAATGAATGAGTAGTTAAGTAGATCTGGTATTTTACATGCATGCATAGAATGAATATTATAACTAGATGTTAAATGGACTGAATAAAGGTTACGGCATACAAACACAAATATATCTCAATCCAAGGTTGCAAACACCTGAGTATTGCAGCCACCCATAGAACTATCTCGGGTGAGACTGCGCAGTGCACTCCGTGTACTTCGTTTCCTTCTGGGTTACCAGAGGGGCCGATAGTCTTTAAGGGATTTTGTTGGGAATATTCTTAGTTATGAACCAGGGTCAATCTGTAATGGTCAAGTAGAATCAGAATCAGAATCCCTCAAGACCAATATGAGCAGATATATAAAAGGGAAAGAAACAAAAAAATGGTTATGTTGTCGGCTGATTGAAAGGAAATGGGATTGAACATATGAGATCTGCGGAAGACGTGTCAAAGGAATATGGGATCAGATGATAAGAAGAAAAAATAATGAAAACGTAAAAGGGGATGTTGAGACCGTGGAATCCTACGAAGGCGGATATATAAATCTAGTTGAAGAAAATGGAGCTATAGTTTGCAAAGAAAGATAATAGAAACCCGAAGCTAACACCGTGCAAATATCTGGACAAGTATGTATTTACCGACTTGCATGAAGTATTTTTCTGTGAGTTCCCACAAATATTGCAGGAGTGGATCAAAAGGTTGAAATACAACCATCCTACAAATCAGATTAGACATCTAGAATGGAATCCTGAAGAGACTGCGCAGCTACAACGAGTTGATAATAAGTTTACGCGCACAGTATATTTTTGGTTAGACAACATCGTTTCTAGATTTATCATAGTGTTCGCAGTAGATAAAGAAAAGTCGTATAGCGCAGCCGAACAATAATTCTTGAAGGTACCTCGAGGTAGGTATATCAAATCATTATATACTTCCATTAATATATTTCTATACAACAAAGGTGCAATGACAATGGATTAAGACAGCTAAACTTCCCTGTGTGCATGGGGGAAGCATTGACAGGAAAAGGAGAAATGGAAGGAGAAGGGGATAAAGGAAAGAAGGAGGAGGCCTTGGACCCAATTATTCTGGATGATGACCAAATCAAGTAGATCATGGAGAAAACTGGAAGGACACGCAATGGAGTACCCTACCAATACAAGGTGAACACCAAGAAGATATTCATATTCATGAGGGAAGGCTTGGAAAGTGATGAAGAGGAGGTAGAGGATCTACGGGATGTGGAGCATATTGACAAAATCCTGTGTGAGACATATGAGAGGAAGAAAAGAGGTCCAAGAGCGGAAGTAAAAGGAATCACTCCTATCCATATCTGTGTTAGTGTGGAACCCACAAACCCATGTGTGACTAATACACCAAGAATAATACCACCGTTTAGACAACCAAATTTCGGGAGAAGGAAGACAACAGGAAGTACATATACACAAGGAAAAACAACTGGGGGAGATGGTTCAGGAAGAAATAGTCAGGTATATACACCGGGAGGAGGTATTATTTCAACATTCAAGATGGCGGGACATGATCCAACCATTAGGTTACCAAAATTCAAAGTTTAAGTGTCGAAGGACACGGAGGAGCACTTGTTTATATGTGAAAAGATTTGGGAAGAAAAACATATTACAAATGAGGACACTAAACTTACACAGTTAGCATCACATTAATAGATTTCACACTGGATTGGTATATGAGTTTAGCTGCAAACAGTCCTCCAGGGACAACCAGAACGATTGGAGATATCAAGAAGTTGTTGATAAATGAGTTCTAGAAGACGCGTTCAGAGGACCAATACAGGAAAGAGATGATAGAGATCAAACAGAAACCAAGAGAATATGTATGGGAGATTGATCAGAGATTCAAGCGACTAAGGGGAAAGCTAAAATACATCATGATAAATATGCAACACAGACACTTGTTCGTCAATTCACTATTACCACACTTGAAATATCCAATTTTTAGACATAGGCAGAGGCTCTACAGGAAGCCCTACAATTGGAAGAGAACCAATATCAGAATATAGATCCAACCATCGAGGAGTTGAAGGAGGATCTGAAGAACTTAACATTCCATCTAAACCAGAACAAGAACGAGGAAAAAAGAGAAGTCGTTTGGTGTAACACATGTAGGACAAAAGGACACCATAATAATGAATGTCCAATATGTTATCACATTAATTTGGGGTGGGTGTTTTCCTAAGAAAGGGACCCCTTTGGAGAAAAAATGGCAAGAAATGGGTTAAAAACCCACTTATCCTAAGTTGTGTGTGCACAGGCGCGTCACTCTAAGCAGTGCATAAATTTGGGCGGCTGAGATCCGCGCGCCCAAATCTACAACGCAGGATCCATATTGGAACCCCCCCTAACATTCTTCCTTTAAAGAGGGGGTGGACCCAAGTTGGTGTTTTTAAAAGGTGGGGCCCCCACTAACATGTCACCCTCTCCTTAACTCGGACCCCCCCACCTAAAACCTCTTACCACCACCTACCCCCTCTGAGTAGACTGCTTACCACCACCTCTTACAACTCCCACCTCCCACTGACATCTATCTCCCACTCTGTCTCTCATCTCTTCCCATCACATCGCCCGCTCTCCCTCCTCGTCTCATTATGGTACACATGTCCTCCACACACCATCGGACCATGTCCCCTTATCACTCCCGCCTATTATCTCCTACCAGGTGTTCTATCACTCACCTCTTCCTAAGAAGATGGTCCCCATCCCATCCACTACCACGGTCTTTCCCCTGCCCCCACATCATCACCTCGTTCCACTTCAACATTGTCCTATCCCAGCGTAGCACCCACATTTTCTGCCACCCATTTTTTTCGGTCACCTTCCATTTGCCATGACTGTCCACATGGGTGCCTCTTGTCTCACCTCCACTTTAATGGTTCCATCATCCCTGCTAGATTCTCATCCACATCTGTCATCTGGGTCCCCTTATAGCAGTTCAATGAAGCAACAGACAACCAAGGGAAGGCCACCACGTCCTACAAACGCATAGCTGACTTGGGCCTCCCAATCCTAAGGAAGCAGTTATTAAAGCAGTTGGTGGTGGTTGGACACTGTTTTCACCATTAATGGAAAGTCCAAAAAGGGACTGCCAGCTGGTCAACTCACTTGCAGACATGTTCTGGAACATGATTGCATCTGATTGAACTTCACGACTAGCCAGAGACTGCATGTGCAGTATGCTAGGAGGCATGTAGACGTAACGTCTTTAATGTAACAGTTCCAAATTGTTGTTGTGGTTCTGTTTGGAGTATTTAGGAGTCGTTCTCAATTTCAGTTGGTGTCGATGGTAGAGCTACGCTCATGCTTGTAATGTTTTAATGAGGCTTCTAGTTTTTTGGTTATGAACTTTTATTTGAGACTTCTTATTTAATGGAAACTAGATTATCCTTTCATTTCTTTGCTTTTGACTCTGAAATCTTGGACATGGATGATCCAGTCGGGTGTCGTGACCATAGTATAGTGTAGGTTTGACTATATTTGTTGTCACAACATTTTCAGTTTCTTGAAGTTTTCAAATCTAAGAGGATCTTGTATCTAAGACTTTTCCTCCATAGGTTGCTGGAAGACCGGATGTCCAAAGCAGACCTTCATACCTTTCTCATGTTTCTTCTACCTATTCACCACTATACAAACTTACTGTCTTAATTTAGAACAAGACCTCACTTATCTATGCATCTCCAATCCAGTTTTCTGAGTTAAAATGATATAATCCTGAGACTGCATCCATTATACCACCCTTCAAAATTATTCACCATGACATTAAACTCTAATGGGTATCAGTCTTAGCCTTGCCGCAATCCAGGGGTAAATTCTGGTGTCGTTTCTGGGGACGAAGTTGAATATTTTCCTTGGGATTGAACGAAAAAGATTATTGGTTCTGAAGGTGCATTAGAACCCAATACATCAAGATTGCAATTGTGCACCTAGTGACTCCACTATGGTGACCCCATTGATGCAGATCTATTCACGACTCCATTGTTTCAGTTGTGGCTTCCGGAGGCAGTCACACGAGGTCTACTCCGTAGCTGCCCCTAGAAACACCTGAAGCTGGCCCAAAGAAAATGATCAAAAAAGGAAATTCCCCTTGAGAAGGAGTAGTTGCAGCTGAACTAGGTATTTCTGATGATTTTCATGATCCTTCTTTAGAAGCTCCAATTTCTTCTCCTCATTCCCCTATTATACCTTCTGTTGGAGTTTCCATAACTTTAAATTTTGGGAGTGTTCTTGCCGAGTTTTCCCCTCCTAGTGTGGGATTAGACGGAGAAATCCTTGTCACTCCTTTCTCCCCTGAATTTGTACCATGTTCTAGACCCAGGACCTCAGAATATTTTCCAACCACGGGCCTTACCACCCCTCCTCATGTTATTGCTACTACTACAGAAAGGGAAACCTTTGTTCCCTCAAATCCTGTGGCCTTTTATCCAAATCCTCTATTGTTTACCTTTCCTCTCGGAAGCTCAGTTCCATTCTCCTTTGTTCAAACCCCATATCCTCCTAACTCTTCTCCACCTATCATTCCTATGGTAGGTGCTAATCCTCCTAGAAATAGAATGGACACTATAGTAGCTGCCAGATACGCCCCTATCGTCTTACCTCAACCTATTAATTCCCTACCAACTGGTGGCTACCTTAGGGAGTTGCCTAAGTTCACTAGGGAGGGAGATGTTATTGCAGAGGAGCACCTTGCAACCTTCTATAGTTATGTTGATAACTATATCATTGTAGATGAAGATGTATGGATGAGGTTTTTTGTCCACAGTCTTGATGGAGAAGATAGAAAATGGTTCAGAGCCCTCACTCTTGGATCCATTTATGGGATTGAGGCTTTATATGATATCTTCTTGAGACAGTGGGGGGAGAAAAAGGACTTCATGTACTATATCACCGAGTTCGGGTCCCTAAAGAGAAAAGAGGGAGAGTCTATCTCTGACTTCTCCAAAAGATTTAACAAAATGTACAATAATATCCCTGCTGAGATAAAGACTACAAAAGCCTCTACCAAAATTACCTATGCTAGTGCTTTTGACCCTAAATCTTGCCTCCTGTTAAGAGAGAGAAGAGATACTTCCTTGGCTCATATGCAAGAGGCATCCCTAGAAGTAGAGTCTAACATATTGGCAGTGGACCGACTCAGAAATAAGGCTGATAGAGACAGAGGAAGAGGAATATATGAAGCCTCAACCTCCAGTTCTTCTGCCCTTCCCCCTCAAATGGACGAAGTAACCAAGTTACTAAAATCACTTTCAACCATAATGGAAAGGTTGGAATTGGAAAGAAAGAAGACATACAAAAATCCTCAAAACCCTGATAACAGAGGAAACTTCGGGAGGCTAAATAACGTTGCTCCTCAGATTATGCCAAGAGAGCCTCAGAACAGAGACAGGGATGATCATAAAATCCAGACCCCCCTTTAGAATAACCTTGTCAAAGATAATGGTGGAGAGGAAGAAGAGATAGACCAAAAAATTCATTGTCTTGAAGATTTATCCCCTTCTCCTCACTTAATTCGGTCAGCATACGAGGAGTCTCTTATGGACATTCAATTAAATGAATTGAGTAAGGGGGATAAGACCATCGAAAACCAAAATAGATACAACCTCAGGTCAATGAATAAAGGAGAAAAGACTTATGTTCCTGAGCAGTGAACCAAGACAAATAAACTTGCCAATGATGTAGCAAGCAAGAACAAGGAGAGAAAAGATCAGAATTCCCCACTAGTGGCCAAAAGTCCTATTCCATAGGTAAAAGAAATTTTGAAGCCCCATCTCCTATTTTAACTTTGAACATGAAATTTAGAGGATTAGGATTCCAGTCCCCCTTTAAGAGCTGGTGAAACATGAAGATTTTAAGAAATCCATGACTAAGATTTTGCTGCCTAAACCTCTACTCCCCCAGCCCAGAATCCATCAATTTTCAAGATGAGAAGCCATCAATCATCCTAGGTCCTATGGTAGAAGATAGAGATGATTCATCCCCCCCCCCCATTCTACACATCCCTGAACATACATGATAAGGTGATGCATAATCGTTTGATGGATTCAGGGGCCTCTCATAATCTCATGCCCAAAAATGTCATGGAAGAACTAGGACTAGAAATCACAAAGGAGTACCATGACTTGTATTCTTTTGATTCACGAAGAGTATAACGTCTTGGGGTCATCAAAGATCTGGTTGTGACCTTGTTCCAATTTCCCATGAAAAGTATGGTCATGGACATTGTGGTAGTTGATGTTCCCCCAACATTCGGCATGTTATTGTCAAGATATTGGATCAGACGGCTTGGGGGAACCTTGCAGATGGACCTCACGTATGCTACTATCCCAGTCTTTGGGGGAGAACATCAAAGACTGTATAGAGAGGCTCAGCTAGCCTACATCATTAGTAACGAGGCAGACCCCACCAATCATCCTATTTTTTCCCTTGATTTTGATTTAGTATCCAGCTTATTGCAGCTTACTGATGCCCCCGAGCCTTCTCTTGAGATTTGAAATCCCATTACTCTCTGTGAAGATTCTACTCTAGTTACTTCAGTTTGGAAAATGTTCTTTGATGGAGCCTCTTCTAGAGAAAGTGTTGGCGCCAGAGTAGTTCTTGTTTCCCCTGCTTAGGAAACCATATCTCTTTCATACAAATTAGAGTTTGAAACTACAAATAATGTGGCAAAATACAAGGCTCTCGTTTTGGGTTTGAGGGCTACAAAAGGACACGGGGATTGAAAATATATTAGTTTTTGGAGATGCTGAGTTGGTTTTCCAGCAGATCAGAAACATTTATCAAGCCAAACACCCTCGTCTTAGAAGTTACAGAAACGAAGTATGGGACCTCATTGACAGTTTTTTCTCAGCTTTCAACATTTCATTTATTCCAAGGGAAAATAATTTCACGGTTGATTCTATGGCTATCTCAATAAGAAATTTCAAAGTACCCTTGCCACCTAAGATCAGGTATGATATAGACGTGAAATATAGACCCTCTATACCTGAAAATGTCAAGCATTGGAAGGTATTCGAGGATGATCTTGAGATCAAGAGGTTCTTGGAAACTGTTGATGAATTTTCTGCATTACACATAGACCAGGATCCTGATTCTCAAAGCCGCCCACATGCTGATGTATTTTTAAAGAAAATTGCTAATCATCATATTGTGCAGTTGTCGAGCAATCACATTCCGAAGGGACTAGTTCCTTTGGAAAGATTATTTGACCAAAATGATGTGGCAACAAAGGGTAAAGTTTCAAATGATGATGTTGATGTGGCTGAGTGCAATATTGGCACTGAGGACAATCCTAAGTTTGTCAATTTGTCAAGTAGCTTGACAAGAAAGCATAGGGATGAGTATGTTGAGTTATTAAAGGAGTATGCTGATGTGTTTTCCTGGACCTATGAAGACCTCAAAACATATGACACCGGCGTTATTAAGCATAAGATTCCATTGAAAGAGGAGGCCAAGCCATTTAGGAAGAAATTAAGAAAAATAAATCTCATGTTGTTGCCTATCATGGAGAGAGAGGTAAATAAGATGCTAGACGCCTAGATCATTGTCCCTTTGAGATATTCAGAATGGGTGGCCAAACTGGTCCCAGTGAAAAATAAGAATGGAGAATCAGGCTATGTGTCGATTTCAAAAATCTGAACAAGAGCTCAAAGAAGGACAATTACCTGTTGCCAAAGATGGAACACATACTGCAAAGGGTAACTGATGCATTCAGGATTTATATGATTGATGGATTTTCTGGCTACAATCAGATCTCTGCCATGCCTGAGGACAAAGAAAAGACTTCCTTCACCACTCCTTGGGGCACATTCATGTATGCCAAAATTCCCTTTGGGTTTATGAACGCATGAACAACCTTTCAACGAGCCATGGACATCGCCTTCATTAGGGAGAAGGATAAATTTGTGGTCATCTATCTGGATGGCATAATATTCTTTTCCAGATCCAATAAAGAGAATTGTTGTCATTTGAGGAAAGTCTTCTTAAAATGTAGAAGGTTTGGTCTCTCCTTAAATCCCAAGAAATCATTGTTTGCCATGAAGGAAGGGAAATTATTGGGGCATATAGTATTTGTCGAGGGAGAAAGAATTGATCCCAGTAGGGTAGAAGAAATCCAAACACTGTCACCCCCGAGATCTAGGAAAGAGGTCCAATCCTTCCTGGGCAAAATTAATTTTCTGCAAAGGTTTGTTTCAAACTTTGTTGAACTGGTGAAGCATATCACAACCATGCTTAGAAAGGGGAATGAAGTAAAATGGACTACTGAGCTTAGGGAATCATTTGACCAAATTAAAAAGGCATTAAATGAAGCACCTGTGCTAATCAGTCCCGATTATTCCAAGGATTTTCTGGTTTTTTCCTTTGCTTCTTTTGATACAGTGGCAGTTGTTTTATTGTAGAAGAATATTGAAGGGCCAGATCAACCCATTTCATTTTTCAGCAAGGCTTTAAGAGATGTCGAAATTGGGTATGGCATCATGGATAAACATGCCTATGCCTTGGTGAAAGCTCTTAAATCTTTCAGAGTCTATGTTCTTCATTCAAACATTATTTCTTATGTTCCTTCAACTTCTGTGAAGGACATTCTTATTCAGCCTGACATAGACAGGAGAAGGAGAAAATGGATTTCCCAGATCCTTGAATTCGACTTGGAAATAAAACCCACCAAATTAATTAAAGGACAAGGTTTAGCCAAGTTGTTGGATGAATCTAATTGTAAAGCTTTGGGGGTTAACTTCATCAACACTTTCTCAGAAAATCAGAAAACTGAGTTGTCTGACGAAAATCCACAGGATCGCCTTCCGTTGGCAGGATGTACCTGGTACAAAGACATTATATATTTTCTGCAAGAGATGCGACCTCCAGATGGAATGGGGAAGAGAAAATAAATATATTTGAAGCTCAAATAAATTAGGTATTTCCTTATTGACCAAGCCTTGTATTGGAAAGACCCTCTAGGAGTTATTCTGAGATGTTTAGACCCAGAGGAGGCCCAAAAAATTATGTTTGAATTCCATGACAACCTATGTGGAGGACATCATTTTTGGAGGACCACAACCTATAAAATTCTCAGGGATGGATATTACTAGGCTACTTTATTTACTGATGTCTGTGTGAAGATTAGGGCTTGTATTAAATGTCATAAAATTATGTTTGAATTCCATGACAACCTGTGTGGAGGACATCATTTCTGGAGGACCACAACCTATAAAATTCTCAGGGATGGATATTACTGGCCTACTTTATTTACTGATGTCTGTGTGAAGATTAGGGCTTGTATTAAATGTCATAAATTCTCTGGAAAGCAACAACTCAAATATCACCCATTGAAGTCTGTAATAGCCTCAAGACCCTTTCATCAGTGAGGCCTATAATTTATTGGAGAAATTCATCCTGCTTCAAGTGGTCATCACAGATGGATCTTAACTACAACGAACTATTTCACCAAATGGATAGAAGCTATCCCCACTAGGAGTGCTTCTCATAAAGTGATCATTGGTTTCCTGGAGGATGTTATTGTAAGGTTTGGTTGTCCAAATAGAATCATCACTGACAACATTGCATCCTTCAAGACCAAGCCACTGGTCAAATTCTATGAGCAGTTCAGAATTTCATTGATTCACTCTACCCCCTACTACCCCCAAGGCAATGGACTATCAAAGTCTTCTAACAAAAGCCTCATTAAAATTATTAAAATACTGTTAGAGCACAATAATAAGGCCTAGGATTCAAAGATGAAATTTTCTTTGTGGGTTGATCTAGTGACAACCAAGAGGTCCCTAGGCATCTCCCCTTTCGAACTTGTATATGGGACAAAAGCAATTTTTCCTTCTTAGCTGGCTCTACCTGTAGCAAAATTCTTTCAGGATTATCAAGGAGAGCCTAACAATATGATCAAAAGAATTCATCAACTGGTAGAAGCCCAACAGAATAGAGAGTAGGTGATGGACAGAGCTCATGACAATCAGTAGAGGATCAAGCAAGCCTTTGACAAAAAGGCGAGAAAAGAAGATTTACAGCTGGGATATCTAGTGCTTAAATGGGATGCACCCAGACAAGACAAGGGAAAACATGGTAAATTTGAATCCCTCTGGATTGGGCCCTTCAAAGTTTCTAATATAATTTCAAATTTTTAGGATTTGGAGGGCAAGGAATTTTTTAATGGCCCTATGAATGGGCATTTTCTGAAGAAATTTTTTATTTGACCCATAAGTGGCTCCCATGTATTTGTAAATATTGTTTTCATGTTTTTTTTCTGGTTTTAATAAGTGACTCCATAGCCCAACAACAACGCACTGAAACTGCAGAAGAGTTCTTGGCATATCACAGGGAGCAAGCTATCCCCCATGGATCCTAATGTTATCACATTAATTTGGGGTGGGTGTTTTCCTAAGAAAGGGACCCCTTTGGCAAAAAAATGGAAAGAAATGGGTTAAAAACCCACTTATCCTAATTTTTGTGTGCGCAGGCGCGTCACGCTAAGCGGCACATAGATTTGGGTAGCTGAGATCTGTGCACCTAGATCTATGGTGCAAGAGACATATCATACCCCCCCCCTCCCCCCCCAAATTTCTGCCTTTAACGACCTGGGGGGGGGTCCGAGTTGGTGGTTTTAAAAGACAGGGACCCCACTAATGTGTCACCCTCTCCTTAAATCGGACCCCCCTCACGCCTAAAACCTCTTACCGCCACCTACCCCCTCTGAGTAGATCGCTTACCACCACCTCTTACTACTCCCACCTCCCGCTGACATATGTCTCCCACTCCATCTCTCACCTATTCCCATCACATCTCCCACTCTCCCTCCTCGTCTCATTATGGTACACCTGTCCTCCACTCACCATCGGACCATGTCCCCTTATCACTCCCACCTATTATCTCTTTCCAGGTGTTATACCGCTCACCTCCTCCTAGGAAGATGGTCCCCATCCCATACACTACCATGATATTTCCCCTGCCCCCACATCATCACCTCATTCCACTTCAGCGATGTCCTATCCTAGCGCAGCACCCATGTTTTCCGCCACCTATTTTTTTGGGTCACCTTCCATCTGCCACGACTGTCCACATGGGCGCATCTTGTCACACCTCCACTTCGATGGCTCCATCGTCCCCGCCAGATCCTCATCCACGTCCGTCGTTTGGGTCCCCTTGTAGCAGTTCAATGAAACAACAGACAACCAAGGGAAGGTCGCCACGTCCTACAAGCAGAGCTGACTTGGGCCTCCCTGATCCCAAGGAATCAGTTATTAAAGCAATTGGTGGTGGTTGGAAATTGTTTTCACCATTAATGGAAAGTCCGTAAAGGGACTGTCAGCTGATCAACTCACTTGCAGGCCCGTTCTAGAACGTGATTGCGTCTGACTGAACTTCACAACTAGCCAGAGACTGCATGCGCGGTCTTCCAGGAGGCATGCAGATGTAACTTCTTTAATGTAATATTTGAACTTGTTGTTGTGGTTCCATTTGGAGTATTTAGGAGTCGTTCTCAATTTCAATTGGTGTCGATGGTAGACCTACGCTCCCGCTTGTAATGTTTTAACGAGGCCTCTGGTTTTCTGGTTATGAACTTTTATTTGAGACTTCTTATTTAGTGGAAGCCAACTTCTCCTTTCATTTCTTTTCTTCTGACTCTGAAAGCTCGGGCATGGATGATCCAGTTGGGTGTCATGACCATAGTATAGTGTAGGTTTGACTATATCTGTTGTCACAACGTTTTCAGTTTCTTGAAGTTTTCATATCCAAGAGGATCTTGTATATGAAACTTTTCCTCCACAGGATGTTGGAAGACCAGATGTCTAGAGCAGACCTTCATACCTTTCTCATGTTTCTTCTGCCTACTCACCACTATAAAAACTTACTAGCTTAAGTTAGATCAAGACCTCACTTATCTATGCATCTCCAATCTAGTTTTCTGAGTTAAAACGATATAATCCTGAGACTGCATCAATTATACCACCCTTCAAAATTATTCACCGTGACATTAAACTATGATGGGTATCAGGCTTACGCATGTCGCAATCTAGGGGTAACTTTTGGTGCTAACACAAAATTCACGTAGTACATGGTAGCAGGAATACCAAATACATTACCAATAGGAGGACTATGGTGCGAGATCTGTAAGAAACAAGGTCATGATTCATATCACTTCCCAATGATTCATAAGTACCAGAAAGTGCCAGAGAGCTCGTATTTCAACTTTTGCAAGTCAATAGGTCATGATGACAAAGATTGCAGAACCATGGAGTTGATGAGGGAAAGAAAATCATATGCATATTGGGTATAGATAAAAATGATGACTGGGAAAACTGCACCCTAGTTTAATCAAGTACCAACCCCGTACAACATTGGGCAAAAACAATACAACATTGCGCAGCCGTAGTATAATACCGCGCAACCACACTATAATAATGTGCAGTATAACTAGTCACCTTAGTATAACGCGCTGCGAGGGGATCAAGATGGATACAAAGGCAGAGGAAGAGCAAGAGGAGGCTTTTGAAGAGGTAGAGGACCAATGGTATGTCACAATTGTCAACAACCATGACACTATGCAAGAGAATGTCCACTTCCACTAGTGAGTTGTATGTATTTTCGTGCATCGTATCATGACACGGAAGAATGTCCTACGCTATTAGGGAAGATCCAGGAAAATAGGAATCAAAATAATCAGAATGTTCAATGGATTTCAGCGGAAGTAAGGGATGAAGGAAGAAACATCAACATAGTTACACGTGGAGGAGATAAAACATGAAACAATGCAATACAACAAGAACTAGCACAACACCAATGGGTGAAGAAGAATGTCGAACCAAGGAAGTAGTTTGACGTGCAGAGCGAGAAGGAGATATTCAAGAAAGCCAAAAAAGAATTTATGAAGCCAGACATTGCATCGACATCAACCGCGCAGTATGGTAAGGAAGTACTCGAGTATGAGATTTCTTCATTGTTGGATCACACCAAATAAACACAGCCCATGGAACAAGTAAGTACGATTAAAGGCTTTTTGAAATCATGTGCAAAACTACTAAATGATCCACCCTATGTTAAAGTATTACAAAACATGCTAGAAATATGTAGCATAGAAGCAAAAGGAAATTTAGAGAAGAAAACAGTCAATCACCTACATACAAGGAGGACAACAAGTAGGGAGTTTAGGCTGAACACCAACATTGGAGATTTCAACATGGGAGATATTATATTGGATTTAGGATCTGAAGTCAATGTATTACCTAAGAAGACATGGAAATGTATGGGAGAAACCACATTAGGATATTCACCTGTTCAGTTGAAACTCGCAAACCAACATAGAGTTCTACCAATTGGAAGATTAAAAGGAGTGACAATAGACCTAGATGGAGTGCGGACTAAAGTCGATTTTGAAGTTATTGAGATAGTGGACGACACAACACCTTATCCAAAATTTCTTAGCTTGAACTAGGTGTTTGATAACCAGGCCATAATCAAATTAAATACGTGGAAGATGACCTTCGAGTTACGAGAATACAGAGTCATTGCTCCATTGGATCCATAAAAAGGGGAAATGTTTGTAGAGCCTACTTGCTTGGACCTAGAGGAAATTAATCAGTTGTAAAGAACAACTGCGCGAAATGAGGATTACGTAAACCCAAATGCAGATGGGATACTCAGTTGGAGAAGTATCACCTCATGTGCATCAGAATCAGATACAGGCTTAGAGAATTGGAAATAGAGGTTACACGAGGTCTCCACAAGGAGATGCGCAAAGATAGACCGCGTAGTAATATGGGTAGGTACGAAGATAAGGGAACCTCCCAAATTCCATGGGGTGAACGACCTAGAAACATTCTTAACACGGTACAAAGATGAAGTGTTATAAAATTAGAGGCTCTTAGCCCTAGATATAGCACTCAAGGCGACACCTGCGAGATGGTGGAGTGCGCACAAAGAAAAAATCAAGGAATGGTACCAATGTAAGCAGTTACTGTGCATTAGGTTTGGCGTAGAAAAAGGAAGAAACCAGTGGAAGAAATATGATGGACAAGGGGCACCAACAGAACACTTGGAGAAGTGTAGAACATTGTGGAAAATGATGCCACTTGAGGAATGGCCTCACCATTTCGTACACACATTAGAGGGCATCCCAACAAACTGGCATACATACCAAGAACTGCGCAGAGGAACTACAAGTTGGATAGTATTACAACATAAATTTACAGTCACTTTCTCATTTGAGCATGAGAACCCCAACATAGACGCAACACTTAAACAAATCCGAGGGGTGATATTCATTAAGCAACTAGAAGTCAAACTCATAACAAAAGAACAACAAAAAAATAGACAGACAATGAAAGAACTATTGTCATGTTACCATGTGTAGGAAGAAGCACCAGATGAAGATGAACCGCACAATATTCAGATTGAGGAAGTTGAAGGTGAGAGGGAAGTGGAAGGTCCACCTCTGGAATCAGAAGTGATTGTTGCGCTGATCAAGTTGAATAAAGTCAACATAGGGACAGTTGAGAATCCCAAAATGGCCATCATTGGAGACTATTGGGATGAGCAAACAATGGAAAGAATAACAGATTTACTGTGCAAATACAACGACATGTTCCTAACAAAGTTCACATAAATGAAAGGCATAGCGGGAGATCTAGGAGAAATGAAAATACCACTTAGAGCTGAGGCAAGACCGATCAGACAATGACCATATAGACTAAACCCAATATATAAGAAAAAAGTCAAAGACGAGATTGATAGGATGTTGGAGGCCAGAATCATAGAACCTATAGAAGAATCAGAATGGATAAGCTCGGTGGTAGTGCAGGATAAGAAACAAGGGGGGATAAGAAAATGTGTTGACTTGAGAAAGTTTAATGACCCATGCCTACATGACTTGTTCCCTACCCCATTCATAGATGAATTCCTAGAGAGTGTAGGAGGACAAGAAGCTTATTCATTCATCGATGGGTTCTCAAGATACCATCAGATCAAGATAGCACCAGAAGACCGATACAAGACCACTTTTTCCATGGAATGGGGATCCTAGCAGTATATAGTCATGTCGTTTGGATTGAAGAATGCACCAACAATATTTTCCAGAGTAGTCATAGCTGCATTTAAAGAATTTATCCACCAATTTCTAGAGGTATATATGGACGATTGGACAGTCTATAGTCTGTTGAAAGACTATGTAGAGGTCTTGCGGCTGATGTTAGAAAGATGTAGGCAGTGCCATATTTTGTTAAATATCAAGAAGTGCATCTTCAGAACACCTTTTGGGATATTATTGGGCCATATATTATGCAAGCAAGGTTTTCTAGTAGATTCTGCCAAGATTGCAGTAATTGTTAACCTGCCACCACCAAAAATAGTCTGTCAATTGAGAGTGACATTGGGACACACAAAATACTACAAGAAATTTATAAAAGGGTACATGCAGATCACTGCCCCAATGGATAAATTACTAAGGAAAGACACAAAGTTCTAGTGCAATGAGGATTGTCAACATGGTCTGGATACTATGGAAGAGAATATGGTAACCGCACCAATACTAGTATTCTTGGATTGAGAAAAGACATTCCACGTACATGTAGATGCATCGTCCATAGCACTTGGAGCTATTCTAGCATAGCCAGGAGCAGGAGAATTGAACCATCCTATAGAATTTTCTAGCAGAAAACGATCAGAATTGGAGCAGAACTACAATACTGCAGAGAGGGAAGGCCTTGCTATGGTCTACACGCCCCAGAAATTTAGACATTATTTATTGGGAAAACATTTCAAGATGTTCACAGACCATTTAGCACTCAAATACCTCGTTAACAAGCCAATGTTGGGGGGGAGGATTTGTAGATGGTTATTGTTGTTTCAAGAATTTGACTTTGAAGTGATAGTCAAACCAGGAAAGTTGAACGTAGGACCTGATCATCTATTGTAGATTACTAATGGAGAAGAACTCGTGAATCTAGAGGAAAATTTTCCTGACACATTTATTTTCAGTCTAGATAGTTGATGAATACTTCGCAGACATCATCCAGTACTTGAGTATAGGGACTGCACCACAGTAATACAACACCACGCAGAAGAAAAATTCGGTAGTCAAGGCTGCAGATTACCAGCTAATTGCAGGACACTTATACAAAATGGGTGTAGATAGAATCTTGAGAAGATACGTGCTAGAACATGAAAGACCAAGGATCTTAGCAGAATCCCATGAGGGAATAGAAGGAGGATATTATGCAGGAAAATCTACCACGCAAAAGGTATTGCGTGCAATATTATGGTGGTCGACTATTCACAGAGACTCAAAGGACTACTTCCATAAATGTGATGTATTCTAGAGGGTTGGTAAACCGAATAGAAGGGACGAGATGCCCCTATGACCACAGGTAACTTTGCAGGCATTTGAAAAATGGGAAATAGACTTTGTGGGACCAATTAACCCACCAGCAAAAAGGTCAGGAGTGAGGTACATTATCACTGCGATGGAATACCTGACAAGATGGGTGGAAGCAACACCAGTAAAATATTGCAATGCATATACAACAACACACTTCCTGTTTGAGCAAGTGATCACTAGATTTGGTTGCCCGAGGATTTTGATGAGTGACCAAGGCACTCACTTCATTAACAATATTATTAAGGCTATGACTGAGGAATTTGAAGTTCATCATAAAAAGAGTACAACATATCATCAACAAGAAAATGGAACAGTGGAATCCTTTAACAAAATCCTTGAAAATGAAATAACAAAGATCTGCAACGTAAATAGGGATGATTGGGACTTAAAGATACTAGCGGTATTGTGGGAATACAGGACCACATGCAAGAAATTGATAGGACAAACACCATTCATATTGGTGTATGGACAAGAGGTTGTGGTGCCATTAGAATTTTTAGTGCCTAGTATGCACGTAGCAACAACTACAAACATGACAGAATGAGGCGCAGTACAGGACAGGCTAAATCAATTGATGATCATGGAGGAAGATAGGATTCTAGCAGGGTTCCACCAAGAAGTACAGAAAGCAAGGGACAAATCTTGGCATGATAGACATATCAAGCAAAAGAATTTTAAGGAAGGAGACTTAGTCTTGGTGTATGACAACAAATCCCTTCA
>ML814382.1:199531-277431 GCA_009831015.1 Picea engelmannii | reverse complement strand
CCCTAGCTAGTTTATTTCCATTCTGTCTGTAAGCATATTTCAGTCATTTGTTATTAATGAAATGAAGTCTTATTTCCGCTGCATCTCTGCGTTTATGTGTATTTCTATATTTCATTGTGTTCCTACATAAATCCGGATCAAGGGAAGAGAACACCAACCACTTCAGCCTCCAGAACTCATCAATGTGGATGGAATCTCGTCGCCCGATATGACACCAGGAAGCCTAATCCGGATTATTTTTGGCATGAAATGAGAGTGGAGATATAATAAAGAAATGCACAAATATATCACAGATATTCAATAATATAATATAAATGTATCATAGATGCAACCATAAACACAGATATACAGTAATACACGATTTCTATTAATCAAAGAAATGTACAGCGACTGTAAAATACAGAGTGAAAGACTCGCTAGAATGGTAGCAGCTTATCTCTCAGAAGAGATGTGATGGCTACTCGCATTCGCAAGAAGACGATTACAATGAGGCTCTGAAGGCATTTTTACAATAAACAAGAATGCCAAAAACTCTAGACATCCAAAAATGTAACCCTAGGAGATGAAGCGCCAAAAGTCATGTGGGCCCCGTTTGGGTAAGTTAGTGCATTAACTTCCCGGGGTTGTAACTTTTGCATACGATCTTTGTTTTAGGCGTATGATAGCCCGTTGGAAAGGTATCATTGAGGAGATTCATTTTGGGGCCTCAAACATGTCATAGGAGATCATTGAGAACCTCTATTTCAAAAACCCTTCATTTGGGCCCTCAAATTGGCCCCGAATGTTAAAAACTGCTAAAAATAGTAAATTGCCAAAATTGCCAGAAAACTGTTTTGGGCCAGTAGGAAAAGGTGGGTGGCCAAAGATATCCACCTGGATCAATCCTCCCTCCTTATGAAGAAATGGTCTCCATTGCATTGAGTTCCCGGGGGAGAGGTAAAAGTGTTTGTTGAATCTGCATCTTCGTGAGTTGCTTGCCTTGTTGGAGACGTCGCCCTGCTCAGTTTGTGGAAGTCTGTCATGAAACTGTTGAGGTTGAGGTTGAGATACATGAGAGGATGGTGTGCAGAAGGAATATTTGCAATTTATTGCAGCCTTGTCGACCTTCTTCTGTTGGATAGAAGGTGCTTGGGGCAAGG
This sequence comes from Picea engelmannii, assembly GCA_009831015.1. NCBI lineage: Eukaryota > Viridiplantae > Streptophyta > Pinopsida > Pinales > Pinaceae > Picea > Picea engelmannii. Next base: position 276,292 of record ML814382.1, on the reverse strand, counting down.
TTGTAGTGGTTGTAGTGTCCTTTTGTTCTCCTTTTGAACAGATTGTGAAGAAGCTGAATTTTACAGTATGAGATACTACCTTGCGACACTTTTTAGGTGGAACAGTAGTCAGAACTACCTCTGGTATTCTATAGAGATGACCCCCCAAAGTAACAATGACACTACGAGGTCGAGACTCATAAACAACATGACGTCTCCACATATATGGTTGGCCCAAGAGCACATCACAGACATCCAGTGGGGCAACATCACATAATACCTCATCCTTGAAGGGTTGGATGTCGTATGATAATCGACACTATTGGCTGACACAGAGATCTCGTCCTTGGTGAATCCACCCGATGTTGTATGGTTGTGGGTGTGGTGTTGTCGACAATCCCAATTGTTTGACGACCTCTGTTGAGATGAGGTTATTTTGGCTTCTACTATCAACAATAAAATGCAGCGGGGTCCCCTTCACCCACATCTTTGAATGATAAAGGCGCTCCCCCTCTTCAGGATCTGTTGGTTCTTCTGGTTGAATTGTTGCGGTCGTGACAATAGCAGTAGGGTCTGCATCAATGATCTGTCCTTTAATAGTATTTTCATAATCAGATTATGAATCAAGGTTTGTCTCCTTGTCTTTGATCTCGGCCACCAATGATTGTTTTGAGCGACATTCATCAGTGTTGTGCCAGGTGATTTTGTGTAAATTGCACCATTTTCCGGTGTCCTTTGTCTTCATGTGACCCTTCATTTCCTATGGCTTGGACGGGTTTTCGGGATATTGTTTGTTAGGACTGTCTTTATCAAGCTTTGATTGTTGTGGATTTGCAGACCTGAAATCTCGTTTGTTCTGGTGCTTAAATTTTTTCCCAAATTTTAATAGCGTATCGATAAGCAGCACCGAGTGATGAGATTTCCAGAAAATCCATTTCAGTTTGGATGTATCTATGTAGAGCCCCACAGTATTTCAGAACCAAATTTCATTCGGAGTCTTTGATACCCATCTTGGTGCGCATGGTATGGAAGGTATTGGTGAAATTTGGAACTTCTTGGCCCCTCTCTAGCCGCAGTGTGGTCCATCTCATGTACTAATCCTCATAGTTTCCAACAGGGTAATACTGTTCCTTTACCACATCCACAAAAAAATCCCAAGTGGGCTTGGCCCCATATATTCCAAACTCCTATGTGGAACTTTGCTCCCAGTAAGTTTCCCACCAATGTTTGACATGAGGGAGAGCTTTAAGTAGTGCGAAGGTGATCTGATACCACTAATCCAAATTATTTTTGGCACGAAATAAGAGCGGAGATATAATAAATAAATGCACAAAGATATCATAGATATTCAATAATATAATAGAAATGTATAATAGATGCAACCATAAACACAGATATACAACAATACATTATTTCTATTAATCAAAGAAATGTACAACAACTGTAAAATACAGAGTGAAAGACTCGCTAGAATGGTGGCAGCTTATCTCTCAGAAGAGATGTGACAGCTACTCACATTCGCAAGAAGATGATTACAATGAGGCTCTGAAGGAATTTTTACAATAAATAGGAATGCCAAAAACTATACACATCCAAAAACCTAACCCTAGGAGATGAAGCGCCAAAAGTCATGTGGGCCTCGTTTGGGTAAGTTAGTGCACTAACTTCCTGAGGTCGTAACTTTTGCATACGATCTCTATTTTAGGCGTATGATAGCCCTTTGGAAAGGTATCATTGAGGAGATTCATTTTAGGGCCTCGATTATGCCATAGGCTATCATTGAGAACCTCTATCTCGAAAAACCTTCATTTTGGCCCTCAAATTGGCCCCGAAAGTTAAAAACTGCTAAAAATAGTAAATTACCAAAATTGCCAGAAAACTATTTTGGGCCAGTCGAAAAAGGTGGGTGGCCACCAATATCCACGTGGATCAAATCCCCACACCTATTGAGGAAGAAAACCAGCAGACAACACTAGTGGGCATGGACATGGATGTACCAAAAGGGGGACAAGGACAACAAGCTGAGGACGCAGGAAATCATTTTCACTCCGGAAACCCTGAAGAATGCCCAAGAGTTAATGGGACAGTCTCGAACCAAGAGGAAACAACTACACTAGAAGGGTCACACATAACCGCGTCAGAACAACCATAATAGGGCACGGTGGAATATGTCTCCAGCTGACTAGATGAGTATGGAGAAGATCGAACGATGGAGGTTGGAACCTCAAGTCCGCCATCACAATGGAAGGAAAGAAGGTGGTACCAAGGGTGTCGCGCAGGCAGGCCGCCATAGCCATTATCTTTCCACGCATTCCGTAAGGGGTACGTATAGTAGGAAATATGTTAGGCCATGTGGAGAAATTGAGGTACTCAGACCATGATGTAATGGACACGGACAAATTCCTAGAGTTCTCCAAGAAGGTTTACCTACAGACTGTGGGTATGTGACCCTTTGGCGAACCAATTAATGAACCAGTCCAGTGGGCATCTAGACTGGCCAAAAATGGGATTCTAGGCCTATTGGACATCCCGCACTTTGGGAGGGGCCAATATGCAAACAACTGCATTAAGCAACTGATGGCAGTCACCCATGGAGGATACCTGTGGCTGGAACAACTCGTCTCAATAGACGTAGAGATTATTGCATACATCACATTTATTGCATCACGAGGGGAGGACCCCGCACAGTTCCTTGAGGACAAAACAAAGGATAAGGCACTTGCCGAAGAAATTAAGAAGAAATATGGTACCGAAAGGGGGTTGCGCAGAATCATAATCAAGTGTATTAGTGACTTTGCGAAAAGAATGGCCACAAAAATTATGGCATGCAAATTGCTCAGATAATGCCGCAAGGAGGAAGTCCTGGCTAGGGTTGTTGTAGTTGCAACACAATGTGCGGAGGGAACCACACTTAGTTGGGCCCTGTATTTGTTGAATCTATTCTTGGACGACTGTAAGGACGTGCAGGATTTGGGGATAGAATTTCACTATTCATGGCTACTCATCTTGATAGCCTTGATCAGATGGAAGGAGTCGGAGTATTCATTCTTTGACACTAAAACCAATCCTTTCTACACAATGAGATACCTATCACTAGGGTCCGCTTTGGACCCCAAGAATCGAAAGGCGAATGCAACCATATTTGAAGGATATCACAACGACCTACAGGAGAGCATCACCAACACTTGGAGGGTGACACTGGAAGAAATCACATAGTATCAGGGCATAGAAAACTTCAAAGAAACTAGACATGCAATGTGGATACCTGCACGGAAGGATCCCGACAATCGATGGCTATAAATGCGCTATTGTATCAAGAGGTGAACATAGAGATGGCCATTAAGAATTGGGATGATAACTGGAGGATTCCAATACTCAATTGAGAAATGCCCATAGAAATGGAGGAGGAGGAGGTAGGACAGGGACAGACACCTTCCGAAGAGATAACAGTTCCCAAAAAGCCAAGGACAGGTCATAACAAGGTGCAATATAAAAAATGGGGGGCATCCAAGAAAGCCACACAGGCGGGGAATAAGAACAACACACATGTGCCACAAGTACAAGAGAAACATATTGAGACAACATATGGAACCACATCAAGTGCTACTCAGTAGGAGAAAGGCCAGACTAAGAGGCCATTCATCCAAATGGGGGGTGTTCTCAAGAAGGAGAAGGCATGTAGAATTCCCCCGGAGTACACGATCACTGAGGACGATGCAGACATGGTGGCCCAAATGGTCCAGGATCGCACAGTCGAGGATTTCAACAATGCTCAACACCAAAGGGAAAGGATTGAGGAAGAGCTCGCATACATGTGACATCTCCTCCAACAGCTCAGAGAAGCACAGGCGGCCGACAGAAGCATAGGAACAGTCCCATCAATATCACAGATAGGAGGTGAGGTTGTATCAAGCGAGTAGGACAAGATCCAGATGACAGCATAGACAAGCTCGACATTTTACGTCACTCCCAACATGTTGCACATGGAAAAAATCATGGGGTAGACACCCCTAAAGGACTTGTCCCAAATACAATTGGTATTGACGCGGATACCAACCAAGGCCTTGTATAAACTACAAGTCAACATCACACAAGAGGTACAGTCACACGCATGCATAGATGCATCAAAATTGTAGCAGATAAGGGACAATCAGAACGAATTGGAATTGGTACTTGAGCAGGCTAAGCTTGAGACCAAAGATGAAAAATACCACGTGGATAGGCTAGAGAAGGAATTGGTCGTAGCCTATGATAAAATCCCAAAGAGCGCACAGATGACCGAACTCACGGTGACACAAAATATTGATCAGATTGTGCAGACAATCGATCAATATAGACAAGAGATCGAGCACCTCTGGGAGAAGATCATACCTACCACTCCACCATAGGTGAAGGATAACAGGAAGCAAGAGGAAACAACACAGATAAAGGAGATAGAGAAACAAGTTCACGTGATGACCAACTTGTTCGAGAAGGCAACACAACTTTGGATGAAGCTAGAAGAGGATCAACAGGTCTAGCAGTGGGACCAGGAAGAAGAAAGGATAAGCACAACTTTCTAGAACCTCAAGTGGAGGCAGAAGATAATGTCGATCACAGAGTGCATCAAAGGAGTGCAGGATATGAAGAAACTGCAGGCAGAACTCATAGCTGCACAGACACAGAAAAAGGAGTGTAGGGCTCAAATGAAACCGCTCCAGGAGCAGGCAACAGAGGTCATTGCATAGGCAGAAGAAGCAAAGAATAACATGGCACGAACTCAGGCAGCGTGCGCAAGGATGGTCAGCGACGAGATTGCAATGCAGGTATTGGATGCACTCAAGGAGAAGACCACACCGTCCCAAATGCAAGCAACGGATCTCACGAAGAAGTTCCAGGCAATCACAAGAGATATCAATGAAGCACACCAAGTTTAGGTGGCTTAGGATGAGCCACATGTCAGTGTTGGGGGCCTGTTGGATGTAGGTCGAATCAGGAAGAAGGTATATTTTTGGAAGAGAAGCATGCAAGAGGAAAGAGACAACTGTAAGGAAAAGAAGCAAGTGTACATGCATGGAATACCTAACAACGCTAGGGTTAGGGTTTTTGTAATACATTGTAATGGCTAGTGGGAAAAAGATATAAATAAGTGGTACTTAGGATAAATATGGGGAGAGAGAGAGAGAGAGAGAGAAATAGAAGGAGAGATACATAGAGATATACAAACACACACAGAGACAACTGGGGGTACAAAGAGGAAGAGAAATGTAAGGATTGTATGAGTCACTAAGCTGGTGAGCTAGAGAAGGCATGAGCGACTCGATCTTGAGGGTTAGATCATAGGCTGAGCCTGGTGCAATCTAGTCAACCTCGTAGGGATTGAGGAGCTTGTGGGGGGGAGAAGAACTAATATTGTAACCATGCATGGCATGGATATTTCCGAACTATAATAAAATCCTGAGAGCCAAATGTTTGTGGACGTAGCCCAGGAGGGGGTGAACCACAATAAAACTGTGTTATGTGACTGAATGAATGTATCTTTGTGTCTGATTAGTTGATGAATGTTGAATGAATGAGTAGTTAAGTAGATCTGGTATTTTACATGCATGCATAGAATGAATATCATAACTAGATGTTAAATGGACTGAATAAAGTTTATTGCGTACAAACATAGATCTCGCTCAATCCCAAGTTGCAAACACATGAGTATTACAACCACCCATAGAGATATCTCGGGTGAGACTGCGCAGTGCACTCCATGTACCTCGTTTCCTTCTGGTTTACCATAGGGGTCAATAGTCTTTAATGGATTTTTTTGGGAAGCTTCTTAGTTATGAACTGGATTCAATCTGTAATGGTCAAGAAGAATCAGAATCAGAATCCCTTAAGACCAATAAGAGTAGACAGATAAAAGGGAAAGAAACCAACATGGATGAATTCAACCTGATCGAATATTATGATTCAGACTTTGACAAAGATACGAAAAATGGAGTATCAACTTCAGGCTATCTCATGAGTCTTGGATCAGTAGTTGTCTCCTAGAGATCGCACAAACAATCATTTCCAGTAGATTCCACAACAAAGGTAGAATATGTGGCAGCTATGGAAGTGACAAAGGAGATTGTGTGTCTTAGGAAAATACTTGAAGATTTGCAGGAGAAACAAGTGAATTATACTCCTCTTCTAGTTGAAAATACTTCTACAATCAAGTTGTCCATGAATCTCAGATTCTATGATCAAACTAAGCACATCAACATAAAGTATCATCTGATTCGATATCATGTAGAGGCCAAGACTATTCACTTGAGACATTGTTTCACAAATGAGAAAATTGCGGATATCTTCACCAAAGCGCTTGGAAAAGAAAAAATTGAGAAGTTTAGAATGATGATTGGACTCACACACACCCTTTGGATTAAGGGGGGGATTATTGGACATGTAATCCTTTGGATTGCATTACTTGTAACATAAGATGTAAATATGAAGAGTCGTAGGTGATAGGAAGGGTCACCCATTGGGGAAGACCAACAATCATCTATTTGTGTATATATGCACCTATCATGATAATGAAAATCACATCAAATGTGGAGTCACTTTTCTTCCCACTCCTGGCCTGACAATAATGTGTAACTATACTTCATTTCATGTGTGTGTGTGGATATATGGATTTTCTAGCACTCGGATATTTTGTATGAGTATATTTTATTTTCATCCTTTGATGTCTTCTTTATTGGGTGGATTCCAACACTTCTTGTTCACACTAATTTAAAATAGTATATTTTTCAAATTGTTTAGTTATTTAACACACACCTTAAAGATAAAAGAGAGAAAAAATTGTTGTAAAATTCTATTGTAATAAATTTATTTTAGATCTGTTATATCGCTCAAAAATTGTACCCTGAGAATTGCGCTTTGTTAGAATTGAAGTACACTTGTATGCTATTTATTCTCTTAGGTTTTTAGGTGATTTGGATTGAATTACAATGAAGTGTTTGTTGTTGTAATTGAATACTTTAGATTAGCCCTAATGCTGAAATTTCACAGGGACTAGATCTAGGAAACCTCAAGTAAATGGGGTGAAATTTCATATTTGCATTAATTTCCCAAGATTATAAATTTCTACATGGTATCAAAGTTGATTCATTGGGATTTCTCTTTTCATGATGAGGAAGTTTGATATTTCATTTTTATTGTACCTAGAAGTGGTGCTTGTTGATTGGGTGTGAAATCCCATAGGATGTTTGGGAGAAGCATTGAATCCCTAGAAGGGATAATCCACTTTATCTATTGTTGATCGTTTATTTTAGGTGTTCTTCAAATTTATATGATGTATACTCTCGACCTTACAGAGTGTGGAAAGTTGGATGGGCATTTACATCCTCTGACAACCTCTGAAAGGATCTCATAATACCTATCACATATCCCATTGCAACCTGTTCCTGCTCAATGGTTTTCTCTTCTTCCTATGGATTTGATCCCTCTAGTGTGGATGCACTCGGAAGAAGGGTACCTCTTCCTCCCGCACCCTGACGTATTCTTATCCTTCGTCCTCTAATCGTAATACCTGCATGGAAGAATTTCAAATTGTATTAGTGATACATATTTAACTATTAATATAAAATAGTGGAAGGCGTAATGGGTCTGGTTTCACATAGTTGAACTCGCTCTGATACCATATGCAATGACCCTCTCGAAATATTAAAGAACAATTGAACCATTACAATGTTATAAATATTAATTGTGATAACATAGGGTAAGGAAAAAAAAATTAAAGCAATTTTCAAATAGAAAAATATTTAATTGAAAACATCAAGTAACTTACAATTACAATAGACATTATGGAGTGTAATAATCTACTAGATCATTCAAGAATGGACGAATATTTACCGTATTATAAATCTTTGTTAAGATGACAAAAAAAGGGATATTTTTGTTTCAAAGACATTTAATTATCATCCATATTTAAATGTGATTATTGTTAAGTTTTTACAAAGAGTGCACAAAGATCCAAACATGCACAATTTATTATCAGTCACTAATGTTTTCTAAACGCAACAAAAAATCTAAAAGTAATCTAACTAGTAATAGGAATTAAGACTATAATTATCATGAACAAGGTTTGTTACGCCGAAAGGCGTACACCTATTGACAATGGGCACAATTAATGATCTTTTAATCTTAAATTCTAATACGATGGCTAAGCATTGAAGATGCTGGCATATTCTTAGTCGTCCTCCAAAATCAATGGGTCAGATTTATTGTTCATAACTTCCTTGCACTTATGAAGACATCCGTTAACATGTTTACTTTCTTACATTTACCTAATCACGTTATAAATTTACTGTAAAAATACATAATTGCCACGTTCAAATGATTAAAGAGAATTAAAATATATATAGGCCACATTTATATCATTCAACAGCTATTCTGTATTCATTCAACAACCCTCTTGGTTGATTTTTTTTAACTTAACTCGAAATTTTCACTGAGCTGAAGAGTTTTTACTGTGCAGGGAGTGTTTTGGCGTTCTCCAGCCGCAAGTCGACTGTGCTAGTGCATAATACAGTTACAATTATCGAAAGTTCTAATTTGTTCCATACTAATTTAGGAATGACATTTTAAAGTGCAAAAAAGTTGTAAAGTAAAGGCATCTATTTACACTCTTAATTGCTCAATGTTCTTTGTTAATGATGTAACAATACACACAATATATACAGTATAATTTATTTTGCACAAAAATTAAACCTTATCAACAATTAAGACGATCCATCACTAGTTCTAATGTTACGACAAACAATTGACTATCTTTATTTACCTTGTTTGAGGTTACACCATATGCACAATTCTTTAATTAGTTAGAGCATGTAAAACAGAAGATTATATTCCTTCAATGATTGATATAAACCATGAAGATTTAATCATTTATTTAAACCTCGATTCCAATCACTACAATATTAATCATTAAAGAATTAATATTAACAACTAATAATAATGAATATATTAATCATCAACTATTAAATGAAGCCCTTAAATATTTAACTAAAAACATAACAACTTTGTTTTTTCTTTTCTCTTTTGTTTTTATGGTATAAATTCATACTTCCAAAAATAACCATTAAATTTCTTTGCTATGGAAATTAGCAATTTAATAGGGTGACTAAAGTTTCTAACCGAGGAATTAAACAATTCTAATCCAAGGATTTATCATTATATCCTTGACTAGAATGATTCCCATTCTGATTGGCCAGAATGTGAAGTAACTACAAGGAACTCTAAAAATTTATTGCATCATGGATTAAAATCAACCGTTTCTCTCCCATCCCTATGCATTCTTTACAATCCTCCAAAAAAGATGAAGTTTCACCCACAAATCGTGATAAGGATCTAATGTATAAAATTTTACTGAACCTGAAATGAGTAAATGTGATTGGATGGACTCTATGTCTATGGTCAGGTTATATAAACTTCTTTAAGAGCAACCGCCACTTTATAATGGGGCTTCCTTAATTCATTTACTATTATCGTTTTTTTTTTAATTAATCAAACATAAGCATAAAGGAGACTCAACGATAACAAGGAAAATGTAACAATAAACAAACACAAGACTTGAAGGTAACATAAGATGGTGGAAACGGTTGAAACACTACTCAAATATCATGCAAGAATCAGAGACACATGTGGCCTTAACTCATAGTTCGACTGGAGCTTCCGCAAGGTGTAATATTAATTTTCGTTAGACTTCAGGAAATCTCTTGTATTGGTAACATAGGAACCACGCACGCTGGTTAAGTTCATATCAACAATAAGATCCCAATCTCGGCGACCAGTGGAAGAAGCAATTAAAAGCGTTAATACATGAATAAGATAAATTATATTTATGACTCAGATGTTAATTGAAGGATTAGAGAATTGCATATAGGTTTGAAGAATGGAAGGAAAAATTACAAACTACCTTCGCAACTGTCAATAAGAATTTAAATGACCCACGATGTGACGGTTATCAAACTAAGCTAGTATTCCAATTTGAGATCATCTCATTCTAGGACAGATGAACTCATGATTTTATTCCATCTTTCTAAAAGTTCTTTTGACTCAAGCAACCCTTCATATTTTCAATAAAATTAAAGTGCGCATGCAAATTAATTAGATCATAGATTGATTTCGCTAGGATCGTATTTAAAGTTTTTGAAATAACAAGTGATCTCTTGTTTGTAGGACAAATTTCTCTTTTATATATATATATATATATATATATATATATATATATATATATATATCCATTACAAAAATATCACAACATCTTATCTTTCGTTCGTCAATCAAACAACTTCACCGGTACCTCCCAATCAATGCTAGGGGTACTCTTCTTTCCATTTATCCCCCCGATCTGCAAAAGGGCCACACATAGAAATCATATCTCAATAGCACAAGCTTTCCCTCGCAAGCAAAGGATTCCGCTTATTTCACAAGATTGAACCCAACTCACACAAGTAAACTCGATCAATCAAAATTTCACCAACATTTCATTCATCCAACAATAGGGTAAATTATCTCTTTCTAACCATTTCTTTTATAGGAAACGTTGCAATGACACATGTCCTCTCATGCACAATTAAAAATTTTAAATAATTAAAATAAGGATTATTCACCCACAACACATGTCACACAAGTTGCACATGTTAAATCCTTTTTTAATTTATTTAATTAATCATTTTCCCTCACACTCCCCAATTTGTTCCTACTTTTCCTCCTAGTTGTCTCTTAGTTCCCCAATCCCTCCTTTATTGTGTCCCCTAACTAGAATTTAGTTTGAGTTTGAATAAGAATATTCTCTTAGTTAGGATTTAGTGGTTTATTGACTTAGGATACTAACTCTATGTTAACACCCCAGTCTCTCATGAAATGATTTCTCTTTAATTAAAAATTTATTTTTCTTATTTGTCTGCACACATGTGCACAAACCCAACTTTTTTTACTTGTTCTCCTTTTACTAAATTTATTAAGTCTAAATTTAGTTTTCTAGTTTATAATTTAATAATTAATTATATGCTCTTTTCTAACAAAGTCTAAGAATTCATTTAAATTTTCTAGGCCATTTAGATTTTTGTTGACTCACAATTTTTGTTTATGCAACCTACCCTTCAAGATGTACTTCTATGCTCCAACGGTGCTACTCGCCATTGACTATTTTGGAAGTTTTTTGTACACTTGGAGTCAACACTCCACTGGTCGACCTTGTGTGAGACTAAGGGCTTGCTGAGGAATAATGTATATGCCTTATTGTGTGCCCCTTAGTAATCCTCGTGAGTGAATCTCTCAGTCTTCCCTCACAACATCATGTACCTCTCATAACTAAGTAATTTTTCACCCTCAGTTTAGGTGACAGTGGGAGTGATAGTAGGCTGTGACAGGGACACTGCCACACATCTCCCTCATTCGTTTGGTATGTGTGTATGACCCCTTTACTCCATATGTGAGTCACATTAGCAACCATCACCATGCCTGCATCCACTTTCAAAGATAATGTCAATAATCCATATACATGAAATCCATACTAAATCATCATCAAATATATATGCGTATAAATCAAGTACTCAAACCAAAATAAAAGTTCACTCCTTGACTCAATCCAGAGTCCAAGGAAATTTGTCGATGTCGTCATCATCCTCATCATGTCACATTTCCTGCACACTCGGGAAACCTCATCATAACACATGTCAATACTATACATCAAATAAGTAACATATAAATCTCAATTATCAACACATCTTAGCTCATAAACCAAGCATAATCATAGTGTACCATGTTTTAACCGGATCACTTGCTCGTAATTTTCCTCAAAGAATAAGTTAGTATATATAAATGTGATCAGTGGAACTAGATGTTACATACAGCCCTCTTGTTTTAAACTTCATCCTGAAGTTTGTACAATCTATCAATGGAAGCAATAAAAGTAGTTGATACTAATCTATATATCAAACTATCAGAATAAATAAGGAAATTGTTGACACATCTCATATGCGTCCTCCCATGTAGCAGAGTGTGGACTATAACTATACCACTGGACCTTGACCTGATTGACTTTTCGACGTCATAGTTGTTGAATGCGATGGTAGAATATGCATATTGGCTCTGCTATGAGACCACCCTCATCTGATACCTGCAAAGAACTCATGTCAATAACATGTGATGGATCTGAAATATAATGACGTAAAAATGAAACATGAAATACATCGTGCATATGCCTCAAAGAATCAGGTAAGGCTAGTCGGTAAGCCACGTGACCTTTCTTTTCCACAACTTCAAAGGGTCCCACAAACCTTATAGACAGTTTATCACCCCTCCCAAAATTAATCAAACTCTTATGCGGCTTCACCCACAAGAAAAATTTATCGCCAACCTCATAACTAAGGTCAATACGATGCACATCGACATAACTCTTTTGTCGATCATGTGCTTCTTTAATCCTTTTCCTTATGGTTTCCATCTAATATTCCATTTATTGAATCACTTCTTGTCCCACCAGGGCCCTTTCCTCTAGTCGATCCCAACTCAAAGGTGTCCTACACGGTCATCCATAGAGAAACTCAAAAGGTGCAATCCTTATCGTACTCTGATAATTGTTGTTGTACGCAAATTCTACCAATGGAAAAAATTCCTCCCAACGCTTATGTTGATCCAACACATACATCCGAAACATATCCTCTAAAATTGGATTTGTTCTTTCCGTTTGACCATCTATTTTGGGGTGATATGTTGTATTAAAATTCAATTGTGTTCCCAAAGCCTCTTGGAAACTAGTCCAAAATCATCTGGTGAATACCGATCCTCGATTGAATATTATCTTCCTTGGTACACCATGCAATCTCACAATATCATTAACAAAAAATTTAGCTATGTCTAGTGCTTGATACGTCGTACGAACTGGAATAAATTTCTCACTCTTCATCAAAGTGTCGACGAATACAAAAATAGAATCATGTCTCCTTGTTGTTAGTGGAAATCCAACAATAAAATCCATCAAAATGACTTCCCATTTCGATTCAGGAAGCACATGTGGTTGTAATAATCCCAATGGATGCCTATGTTCATCCTTCACTTGTTGACATTTAGGACATATCGCCACATAATTAACTATATCATCCTACATTCCCTTCTAGAAGAATAAAAGTTTAAGGTATGCCTTCATCTTCGTGACTCCGAGATGAGCCATATATACTGCTCGATGAGCTTCGTTCAAAATTAAATTTCTTAATTTGTCATTTGGTGGTACATAAATTATTCCATTATATCTTAGTATTCTATCATTTTCCAATGAGTAACCTTTATACTTCGGTACCATCATGGTATTTTTTCTGATATTGTCCTTAACTTCCTTGTATGAATCATTGTCAATATGCAATATTAAAATATTTTCTCGAATATTCGTATTAAGGGGTATTACTAAGAAAATGCATGGTCTCCGACTCAATGCATCTACCACTCTATTAAATGTTCCTTTTATATACGTGATCTCAAAATTGTATTCACTTAAAAGTTCCAACCAATGCCTTTGTCGCACGTTCGAGTCGCTCTGAGTAAAAATGTGTTGCAATCTACAATGATCCATTTTTAACTTGAATTTTCTTCCAATATGGTAATGTCTCCAGAATCTCAAGGCATAAACAATCACTAACAATTACAATTTGTGTGTAGCAAAATTCTCTTCGTGCTTTCTTAGTTTCCTTGAAATATACGTGATAACCCAACCTTCCTGCATCAGTACTCCACCCATTCCTTCCTTGGATGTGTCAGTGCATACCAAGAATTCCTTTTCCATATCTAGAACCTTCAATATTGGTGTTGTCGTTAATAACTCTTTAAGCTTTTGAAATGCTTCTATGCATTTCTCAGACCATACAAATTTCTTTTTCTTCTTCTTCAATTCCATAATTTGATTTTCTATCTTTGAAAATCCTTCGACAAAGCGTCGATAGTAACCTGCTAATCCCATAAAACTACGTATTTATTGTGTTAAAATATGATAGATGTGCTCGTTTTACCATAGACAATATCACTATTATCACCCAACCATAGGCCGAAGCCACCCTCCGGGTACCTTAACCTTGATAGAGAATCACTCTGGAATCAAACCCTAGGCTAGATATCCAAACGAAGGGTAGCGCACCTTTCTCCAAGGATAGCACACCAAACAAGAGCTAATAAGATAGTCCAAACCATAACCAAGAGATAGTCCAGGCCACAACGTAATCTGCTAGTTGCAGCAGCTGGAACGACAACTCTCCTCCAGACTTGCACACAAACTGGCTAACTGCAGTGTGCACAAGTGAGCTCTACACTTTTGAGAATGCCTGCCAGAATGAAGATTGGTCTCATGTATTTATACTAATTATGGCTAACTTCCTGGGTTGACTTCTCATTCTGGGTGCCTATTTACTTAGTATATAATATTTCTTCTGGCAAACTTCTTCTCTTGGAGGCTAATAACCTAATACAGATTATCCTCTTGAGCCAAATTGTCTTCTAGGGTTATTAGCCAACTGATTAGGGTTTCTTCTTGCTTCCTAGAATATTCTATTCTCGTTAGGTTTACCCGTTGAGGAAAATACCTCCCGCGTATACCATAATATCAACACTCCCTACTAGTTAGGGAGGTATTACAGGTAATGGCCTTGAGCACAAACATACCATTCACCCGGTAGCATCAACATAGTTGTATAGACTATCGCATGACTAGATCATGAGTACCATCATCACCATCAATGTCATCAGTTGCATCATCTCTCGAAACCATACTGCATCTGAGTAATTAGACATGATGTTGGATAAGTCACTCACTCCACAGAGTGACACAAGAGTCATTCTTCTAACCCAAACATATGTCCTAGAATAGTAAATGTCCTGAACCATTTTCCGTCTAGGAAATCTCTGTCCATTGATCATCCATCTAGTTGATAATCAATTCCAACATTGTCGATAGTCTTCAAGGCAATCAAAACAATACCATTCAATAGAACACAAGTGTGTATATCCATAGTAGTACACAACTACAATCCAGTGGTAAACTACCAAACCAAGTAGCACACAGGTACTTGATCAGTGACGTATAGTCACAAACAGTGGAACACATCCACCATGGTAGTATACATCTACAGTCTAGAGACATACAGTCTTCATAATAATCATCTGATATCAACCTACACAGAAACAATGTTATGATATAAACTAAAACATCTGGTCCATTCTTCCACTTACATCTGTGAGATATGGAAGAGCATCTACCCTCAGAATGTCAAACATCAATGATGAGCTATCTGGACTATTCTTCTCAAGCAAGGAAAAATAATTGTCTCGATTTCTGAGCTTGGACCATTCCCCGCCTAGGGCCATTCCTCTGGCACTAAACAAAGTGAAACTTGGAGAGAATGAATCTTCCCTAAGGAAATCTTGTCCTTGATTGTTGAACCTGGACCATTCCCCACCCTGGGCCATTCCTCCGGCACTAAACAAAGTGCAACCTGGACAGAATGAATCTTCCCTAAGGAATGATTGTCTGGACCATTTCCTAAGGAAATGATTGTCCTGCACCAACCTCCAAAATGGACCATTCTTCAAAACTTCTCACAACTTGTGAGCTTCGAAAGAATGACTGTCCGGAGAGGTGGGTTGGTCTTCTTGAGTAACCCTCAAGAAGAGAGACTTCCCTAGACCATTCCCCATGTAAACCACAATGGGAAATTGATGTCTATGGTACATCAGCAATCCATCGAACCATTTTCATTATGAAAATGACCATTCAATCTGGACCATTTTCCGAATTGGAAAATGCTTGTCCGTCATAAATCTCAAACCACTTTCCGAACTGGAAAGGAACTAGTCATCCTAGACCATTTTTCGAACTAAAAAATGACTATCCATAAATAAATAACACATCAATTCTCCCTCCCAACCTAGGGGTCATCTCTTCCTTTTTCAATAAGGAAGTCATCTCCACGCGGAGCTCCAGCTTGAGTACGCAAACTCTTTCATCTTGGACAAAATCTTTACCAAAATGTCTACTTATCTGCTCATATGTGGAGATATGTATTGAAGAACCACTTTCTCCTTTCTGGACTTCATCACGGAGAATGTAATGCTTGATCTCAAATGTACTTTGGTTTTTCTGGAACATTGGTTTTCTCTGAAGGCTTCATATAGCTTTGATCAATATAGTGTGTCATTATTGTATTCATATTTTGTTCCCCATTATCTCATAACATCGTGGAAAGGCTCAAACTGGAACATATCCTTGTAGTACTTCTTCTATCATCATGAGATATTTGTCATGGATTGGCAATCCATCATCCTGATCTTCTGAGTAATCATTCTAATACAATATCTTTGTTATAGAAAGTATTCACCACGCTTCTGTTGTGCATTGGAGTTTCTCCACCAAGTTGTCTTCTTCCATATGCATACAACGGTCTCTTTCTGGTATACCTCAAAGAATTAAGGTTTCTCTACATATTCTCTTTGTTCAATTATTCTGGAGAACAGTCTTTGCATTCATCTGATGTCAATTCTAAAATATGGATATTGTGGATGATATAATGGCTCATGTAGAGATATATCTGGTTTACTGGAACAAGTAATCATCATAGTCTTCTCCCTCCATTTGGGATAACCTCTAGTTATGGATATCGCAATGCTTACATTCATAAGTCTTTCATACACTGTTCTTCATCAAAACGTTCAGTGCCTCTGCTTGATTTCTTTTAGTGAGTTCATATCAGGCTGGTAATCTTGTGATTCTCGATACAATGACTGGTTGTTCTGGATTTTCTTTCTTTTTTGGAATCTTCATGTTCTTCCTCATGTTTCTCTTTAGATCTTGGGTCCATGGAGTTTTCTATAGATTCCATTCTCTGAAGATTCAAACTTCTTCCTTTCATAGTAGGATCATGTATGTGGATGGATAACAAGGGATACTTTAAGGCTTCTTTTCAAAGAAGACTTATTCTAAGGTCAAACTGAACACGTACTTCTTTCATGGCTGCTACCATGGATATATTTTATCATCTTCAATGGAGCATAGGGTTAGCTTCCTCCTAATCCTTGCTTCATGTATGAATGAATTCTCTTCTTTTGGTAATATATAATCGGCTCCCTCCATCTAGGAGATTCCATGCTTTCGTCTACATCCTTATTGCCTTCTGCAAGGTGCTACAGATCTTTTTCCAATTTCCTCTTGATCGTTGACTTCTTTTTGTCTTTACTTCTTATAGGTTTCTTTATGATTTCGACTTATATTACAACTTGTCTTATAGTCATAGTGATAGCATTGATTATCTTGTTGTTCTTCCATAAGTATAGTTTCTCTTTGAACATATTATCTTCTAAGAAATAGATATGCAAGATATGTACCGAAAAACAAGGTATGTACAAGAACTATGAAGAGTATTGTTACCTTGTCTTAGAAGAAGAAGTTTGTTTTGTCCTGCTTGGATTTCTTTGAGAGTTCCATTTCTTAGGCAATTGATGCTTCATGTGTTTCCTTCCTTTTATTTAACTCGGGACAATGATTCTTTTGTTGACCATACTTTTGACAATTGAAGCATTGTATCCTTGACATATCTTTCTCTTGATTTGTTTTCTTCTTGGAGCCAAACTTCCTTTTGTTCCTGAAATTCTTGAACCTTGTTGTGAAGGCTTGATCATCGTACTTATTTTGAGGTTTTTATTTTGCACTGATCCTTGACTCTTCTTGAGCACAACAAGTCCAAAGTTCTTCAAATGTAGGATACTCCTTCCTTGTGTTCATGCCTGCGACAAATGCATCCCACATCATGGGAAGACCATTGAGTACTATGTTTACCAATTCCTTCTTTGAAATGATCTCTTCAATAGCTTGTAGTTGATCTCTTAACTGAGATATTTTCACAAAGTATGATGTTATGCTTTCATCATCATTCATATTCATGTCACAGAGCTCATTCTTCAGACTCATTATTTTTCCAATGTTTTTGACTGAGAAGAGGTGTGTTAGGGCATCATACATATTCTTCGATGAGTCAAGATGGGAAATGTAGGGTATCAAGTGTTCTTTCATAGAGTCCACTATGATACTCATGGAATTGATATCGTCGTCTTTGAACTTCTCCATAACTGCAACGTTCTGTGGTTCCTTCTCTTTTCCTTCTTCAAACTCTAGTTCCATAATCTTTCCTTTCATAATATCCATCACTTTATTATTGGCAAGGATGAGTTCAATCCTTGTCTTCCACACTCTGAAGTTAGAAGCTCCATCTAACTTTTTTTTCTGACTTCATAGAGTAAGTCATGGCTACTTTGACTTGGTCAACCCTAGATTTGACCAAAAACTCAAACTTGACGTCTTGGCTTGCTGAGAGTACCAGGAGATGCGCTAGGATAGGGATCACTAGTCTATCTAGAAATTAGGTCAATCCCCTCACTTACGGTGCCTCAACGAGAGAGTTAGGGTTTTTTCAACTGCACATGCTAGTAACTTTAGCGGTAGTGCTTTGGTGACTTCTCCTGTTAGAAACCCTAGCGACAGTTCTTCAACGAGCTTAATATCCTTATGGCTATGCTCCCTTACAGTGGTTAGACTGAATGAAGGAAGTGGTGGGCCCATAACCTATTAGAATATGATGGATGTGCTCATTTTACCATAGAAAATATCATTATTGTCACCCAACCATAGGCCAAAGCCACCCTCCAAGCACCTTAACCTTGACAGAGAATCACTCTGGAGGCAAACCCAAAGCTAGATAGTCAAACAAAGGGTAGCGCACCTTTCTCCAAGGATAGTGCACCAAACAAGAGATGATCAGATAGTCCAAACCATAACTGAGAGATAGTCCAAGCCACAACGTAATCTGGTAGCTGTAGCAACTACAACAGAAGCTCTCCTCCAGACTTGTGCACAAACTGGCTAAATACACTGCGCACAAGTGAGCTCTGCAGTTCTGAGAATGCCTTCCAGAATGAAGATTGGTCTCCTGTATTTATACTAATTTTTGCTAACTGCCTGGGCCGACTTCTCATTCTAGGTGCCTATTTACTTAGTATATAATATTTCTTTTGGCCAAGTTATTCTCTTGGAGGCTAAAAACCTAATACATATTATCCTCTTGAGCCGACTTGTCTTCTAGGGTTATTATCCAACTCATTAGGGTTTCTTCTTTCTTCCTGAAATATTCTATTCTCGTTAGGTTTACACGTGGAGGTAAATACCTCCCACAGCTACCATAATATCAACATATTGCACGTTCGTTGACGTTGGCAGTTCCATAATAGCATAAAATTTCGTTGGATCTATGGAGATACCTTCTCGGGAGATAATATGTCCCAAATAATGAATCTTTTTCTAATAAAACAAACATTTCGACAACTTCCCATGGAAATTTTTTTCTCTTAAACACTACAACACTAATCTCAAGTGTTCATTGTGCTCCTCTCTCGTCCGAGAGTAAATCAATATATCATCAATAAATACCTATGCAAACTTATCCAAGTACTCACAGAATACCCCATCCATCAAACTCATGAATACACATGTGGAATTCATCAATCCAAACGACAATACAATAAATTCATAATGTATGAATCTTGTCTTAAATGTTGTTTTAGGAATATCTTCCTCTATAATTCGCAATTGATGATATCATGATCTTAAATCAATCTTTGAAAATGATTTCGCTCCCTTCATTTGATCAAATAAATCATCAATTCTCGGTAATGGATGTTAATTCTTGATCATGGATTTGTTTAATTGACGACAATCAATGCAAAGCCTCCACGATCATTCCTTCTTTCTTACAAAAATAATTGGCACACCCCATGGTGATACGCTTGGACATATAAGTCCCAAATCCAATAAATCCTTCAATTGCATCTTTATCTCTTACAATTTTGGTGTCGACATCCAATAAGGTGTTCTTTCAATTGGTTATGTTCCAGGTTTAATATCTTTGGTAAACTCCAATTCTCTTTCCAGCAAAAAACCTTGTAGTTCCTCAGGAAATACATCGACAAACTCTGATACTACATGAAGGTTTTATAATCCTTTTGTATCCCCCTTTTTTTTAATCGCTAAGATGACATATAACTTACATCATTTGTGCATACTTATATGTAATTGTAGGGAAGAAATAAATCTCAATGGCACTCCTTGATTCCTTCCCACAATTACTCTACTCTGTCCCAAATCATCAATCAAATTTAATTGTTTCGTCTTATAGTTAAGTATCACATCATGTGATTCTAACCTGTCCATTCCAATCAAAATATCCTAAGATCTCAATATTATGACATACATGTTTACACTTGTGACGAAATCACCCAAGTTAATGTTACAATTCTTAAATTTTCCTCCAACCTTTTGCTTGGCACCCGATGCCATTTCCACATATCTAAACTCATCTTGTTCGACAGCCTTCACCTTAATTATTTTAAGTGCAACACTATATATAAAACTCTCAGTAGCTCTTGGATCTATTAAAACACTAAATTTATAATCAACTATCATACCTGAAATCTCGAGCACTATAGATTGATGCTCGACCTGCCGGTTATTCACCATTGCATGAATCCTATGGGCCTTTCCCAAATCTCCCACTATTGTTTGTCCTGCTGATCTGATAAGTATTTCCTTCTCAATAGAACAATCCCTATGGTATTGTGGCTCTTCACAAGTCCAACATCTATTCTTAGGTACGGTGCTTCTAGTCCCAGAGGAAGAATTTGATGTTCTAGGGCTCTGCGGCCCTGATCTGTTATGCGAAAAATATCTAGACTGTTTTTGTTGTTGAGGATGATGTTGTTACTGTTGTGGTGGTGATCGATACAGAGTCCTATGAATGGTAGTCTTTCTATCTGGCGTATAAAATACAGGTCCTATGGATGTATCACGGTGCCCATAAGTCTTCCTAACATCTTTCTTTTGATGTGATGCTCTCTATGATGTTTGTTCGGTTTGTCAGAAATGAGTCCTACCCTAACCCCCATTGTTCAACTCTTCTTCAGTGATGAATGCTTTATGCACTGTCTCATGAAATGTTTGAGGCATAAATATCCTCACCTTAGCACGAATGTTGAAGTTGAGACCAAACACAAACTTGTTAACCTCTAATTTCTAAGTGTTCATATGCGGAGTGTATCTGAGAAACTCCATGAACCTGGCCTCATACTCCAGTACTATATGACTACCCTGTTGTAAATCGTTGAACTCATTAATATGGCTCAATAAATTCATCATAAAGATATCTCTCTCGGAATCGTTCGTCGAAAAATTTCCATGACATGTCTTCAACGACCATGTTCAGTTGTGGTAAGATTGTCTTTCACCAAAGAAGTGCACTCAATTTCAGTTGAAAAACTACCATGCAGACCTTCATGTTGGAGGTATAATCACACAGTGCAAAGCACATCACCATATTCTCCAACCATGCCTCAGCGGCTAAACCGTCCATGGCACCCTAGAACTCCAGAAATTTCACCCTCTTAATTTCTCTGTGAACACTACTACCAACTACATGAGGGCGTTGCGAACTCTCATTGGGTATAGACTCCCTTCCCTCATCCAGATCAAGGAAATTTATCAATGTCTTTGACATCCTCTGAAAGGATGTCCTCATACCTACCACATGTCCCACTGCAACTTTCTCTTGTTCAGTGGTTTTCTCTTCTCCATGTGGAGCTGATCCCTCTAGTGTGGATGCACTCAGAGGAAGTGTACCTCTTCCTCCCACACCTCGATGTATGCTCATCATCTATCCTTTAACCATGATACCTACATGGAACAATTTCAAATTGTATTAGCAATACATATTTAACTATTAATATAAAATAGTGGAAGGCATTATGGGTCTAGTGCCACAGAGTTGAACCTAATTTGATACCATATGAAATGACCCTCTTGATATATTAAATAACAATTGAACCATTACAATGTTATTAACATTAATTGTAATAACATAGGGTAAGGATTTTTTTTTAAAGCAATTTTCAAATAGACAAATATTCAATTGACAACATTAAGTAACTTAAAATTACAATAGACATGATGAAGTGTAAGAATCTACTAGATCATTCGAACGAGTAGTTACCATATTATAAATCTTCGTTAAGATGACATAAAAAGCATATTTTTAATTTGAAGGAATTTAGTTATCATCCATATTTTAATTTGATTATTGTTAAGTTTTTACAAAGAGTGCGCAAAGATACTTGCGCAACTTATTATTAGTCACTAGTGTTTTCTAAATGCAACACAAAATCTAAAAGTAATCTAACTAGTAACAAGAATTAAGACGATAATTATCATGAAAAAGGTTTGCTCATAATACAATTACAATCATCGAAAGTTCTAATTTGTTCCATACTAATTTAGGAATGACATTTTAAAGTGCGCAAATTTTTTAAAGTAAAGACGTCTATTTACATTCTTAATCTCTTAATGTTCACTGTTAATGATGTAACTATACACACAATATATAAAGTATAATTTATTTTGCACAAAAATTAAACCTTATCAACAATTAAGACGATCCATCACTATTTCTGATGTTACGATGAAAAATTGACTTTCTTTATTTGCACCATATGCACAATTCTTTAATTAGTTAGAGCATGTAAAACATAAGATTATATTCCTTCAATGATTGATATAAACCATGAATATTTAATCATTTATTTAACCCTTGATTTCAATCACTACAATATTAATCATTAAAGAATTAATATTAACAACTAATAATAATGGAGATATTAATCATCAACTATTAATTGAAGATCTTAAATATTTAACTACAAGCATAACAAGTTTATTTTTTCTTCTATCTTTTTTTTTATGGTATAAATTCGTACTTCCAAAAATAACCTTTAAATTTCTTTGCTATGAAAATTAGCAATTTAAATACAGACTGTTGACTAAAGTTTTCGGCCGAGGAATTAAACAATTATATTCCTAGAAGGTAAAGTAACTACAAGGAACTCTGAAAAGTTATTCGATGGCATGCATTGTGGATTAAAATCAGTGGTTTCTCTCCCATCCCTACGCATTCTTTACAATCCTCCAAAACAGATAAAGTTGCACCCAAGGATCGTGATAAGGATTCTTTAAGAATTTAACTGTTGGAGGCTTTTACGATAGAGTAATCGTATATGACAACCGATGAGTGGTAAAAAAATTCTGAAGTGCCTCTGCGCAGGTCAACTGTCAACTCAGAAAACCTCATTAAGGAAAGGTGGTTAAGTTTGTCCACCATAAGTCTAGGTGTGGAATGGTATACATGACTGGAAGGATTATAGAATTGCATACATGTTTGAATAATGGAAGGAAAAATTACAAACTACCTTCGCAACTGTCAATAAGAATTTAAATGACCCACAATGTGACGGTTATCAAACCAATCTAGTATTCCAATTCAAGATCATCTCATTCTAGGACAAATGAACTCGCAATTTTATTCCATCTTTCTAAAAGTTCTTTTGACTCAAGAAACCCTTCATATTTTCAATAAAACCAAAGTGAGCACGCAAATTAATTATAACATAGATTGATTTTTCTGGGATCGTCTCTAAAGTTTTCGAAATAACAAGCATCTGATGTTTGTAGGAAAAATTTCTCTTACAGGTAAATTGATACAATAGAAAGACACTATACCTAGTAAGATATAACTAGAACGAATTTCCTCATGACATTATATTATATGAGTGAAACAAAATAATTTTCTCGTTGTATTTTCTGCAGTAAAACTTAACAACTTCAAAATCGACAATAATTCTATGGTGAATCTAGCTTATTAAGTAGATAAATAAATTACATATATTAAAATAAAAATGTGGCATTATATATATATATATATATATATATATATATATATATATATATTACAACAATACCAAACAATATTCAATAATAATCGTTCAGTACATAAACACAAATAATCTATGTATCAACAATAGTAGCGACAACAACTAAATATCGTAACTAGATCTTGACAGAGTATGCCATAACTAGATCTTGACAGAGTATGAGGTCAAACTTCAACTTGGATAATTGTGCAACATTCTCTCCTTCTCTTTCTGTAATATTTTAGATATAAATAGTATGCAGAACATAAATAATTAGCTAAAAATGGCAGATAAACAATGACATAACCAGAAAAATACCACAATAATACTAGAATAATACTAGAATAACACTAGAAATAGCACTTTGATTACTGAGAGTAATTTTCACTTGCCTCTTCGAAGGGGAAACCTCTAGCAGAGCAGAGATCTATTACAATGATATCCAAGACAAAACTTCTCATACCCTCTACTCCTATTTATACTAAATATGTCTATCCAAAAGAACAATCTAGAGGAAGATCCTTCTAGAAGCGAAATCTTTTATTAGGTATTCTTACATTTGACTTATTCTTCCTTATTGATAGGCCTTATTAATATTGAACTTTATTACATGGAAATATATGATTCTACCTACATTAGGGGTTAGGTCCCTAACATGTCTTCCCCCTTAAAAAAAACATTGTCCTTAAGGCTTGAGATGAGAAAATTACTGCAGAATGGAAGTTGGTTCCTAAGTGGCATCAGCTGGAGTTGTATCTTTCCATTGGACTAACACTTCCTTGATGGTGCACTAGCGCAAACAACACTCACGCATGTCCAAAATTGCTTGTGGCTGTAGCCAAATGGATCCTTCTTCGTCCAACTCGGGAAGGTTGGTTTGAGTTTGACACTTAGTTCCAATCACCTTCTTTAAGAAGGAAACATGAAAAAGAGGGTGGAGCTTAAAATGATTGTGAAAAGATAACTAATAGGCCACCTGTCCCACACGCTTGAGAACGGTATAAAGACCATAAAATTTGGGCGCCAGTTTCTGACAATGGTTAGCCTTGAGGGAATTTTTCTTATACGGTTGCAGTCGAAGAAAAACCCGATCTCCTTCTGGAAATTGATGTTCAGAGCGACCTTGATTTGTCTGTTGCTTCATGTGATTATGGGCCATGACCAAATTATCTTTGAGGGTACGGAGAATAGCCTCTCGAACTGTAAGTGTTTGGTCAACCACCTGGACCTTCGAGACACCTGGAAAGTATGAGAGAATTGAAGGTGGATTTTGTCCATATACCACTTCAAAAGGAGTCATGCGGGTAGTTGTATGGTAAGACGTGTTGTACCACCATTCATCTAGTGGTAACCATTGAGACCACTGTTTTTTCCATTTCGATGCAAAACACCTCAAATATGTTTTCAAACACTTGTTGACAACTTCAGTTTGATCATCAGTCTGGGGATGATAAGCTTTGTTGAGATGCAATTGGGTACCTTTTAGCTTGAATAGTTCTTGCCAAAAATTGTTGGTGAAAGTGGGGTCGCAATCAGAAACAATAGAATGAGGCATGCCATGAATCTTGAATACTTGATCCATGAAAAGTTGAGCCACGGTGGAGGTTGTAAATGGGTGTTGAAGAGAACAAAAATGAGCATACTTGGAAAGACGATCAACTACCACCATGATGATTGATTTATTGCCCAATTTAGGTAAGCCTACAATAAAATCCATAAAGATATCCCTCCAAATAGCAGGTGGAATCGGAAGCAATTGTAGTGTGCCAGGAGTTTTGACTATTTCTTCCTTGTTGCGTTGAAAAACATCACATTCTGCCACAAAATTGAGAACGTCTTGTTTCATACCATCCCATAAAAAATAGCATTTGACCTGGTCATAGGTTTTGGTAAACCCTGAGTGCCCAAGGATGGGTGTAGCATGAAGCTCAGAAAGTACCGTGGATTTAAGTTTTGACTATTTACTTAAATACAAACGGCCTTTGTATCGAAGCTCATCATTGTGCCAAGAGTACCCGGGGGAAACTGGAGAATTGGCCTGCAATTGTTGTATCATATGCAAAATTTTGGGATCGTGTTGTCATTCCTAACGAACAGCTTGGAGCCAATCTGGTACAATGAAGGAGAGGGAAAAAAGGGACCCTTCATCTTCATATTTTCTAGAAAGTGCATTAGCAACCACATTGTCTTTGTGTTTCTCTTAAATGATTTCATAATAATATCCAAAGAGCTTAGTCACCCATTTTTGTTGCTTTGGGGAGGAAAGACGTCGTTCCAGAAAATGCTTGAGGCTTTGATGATCTGTCTTAATTTGGAAGTGTTTCCCCAATAGATAAGGGCACCAAAGATCCACTGCATGCAAAATAACCAACATTTCCTTTTCATAAATAATAACTATATGGATGACATAACAGTCTTGTCCAGATCCGATAAAGAGAATTGTTGTCATTTGAGGAAAGTCTTCTTAAAATGTAGAAGGTTTGGTCTCTCCTTAAATCCCAAGAAATCATTGTTTGCCATGAAGGAAGGGAAATTATTGGGGCATATAGTATTTGTCGAGGGAGCAAGAATTGATCCCAGTAGGATAGAAGAAATCCAAACATTGTCACCCCCGAGATCCAAGAAAGAGGTCCAATCCTTCCTAGGCAAAATGAATTTTCTGCGAAGGTTTGTTTCAAACTTTGTTGAAATGGTGAAGCATATCACAACCATGCTTAGAAAGGGAAATGAAGTAAAATGGATTGTTGAGCCCAAGGAATCATTTGACCAAATTAAAAAGGCATTAAAT
This sequence comes from Picea engelmannii, assembly GCA_009831015.1. Classification (NCBI taxonomy): domain Eukaryota; kingdom Viridiplantae; phylum Streptophyta; class Pinopsida; order Pinales; family Pinaceae; genus Picea; species Picea engelmannii. Next base: position 249,687 of record ML814382.1, on the reverse strand, counting down.
GAAGCACCTGTGCTAATCAGTCCCGATTATTCCAAGGATTTTCTGGTTTTTTCCTTTGCTTCTTTTGATACAGTGGCAGTTGTTTTATTGTAGAAGAATATTGAAGGGCCAGATCAACCCATTTCATTTTTCAGCAGGGCTTTAAGAGATGTCGAAATTGGGTATGGCATCATGGATAAACATGCCTATGCCTTGGTGAAAGCTCTTAAATCTTTTAGAGTCTATGTTCTTCATTCAAACATTATTTCTTATGTTCCTTCAACTTCTGTGAAGCACATTCTTATTCAGCCTGACATAGACGGGAGAAGGAGAAAATGGATTGCCCAAATCCTTGAATTCGACTTGGAAATAAAACCCACCAAATTAATTAAAGGACAAGGTTTAGCCAAGTTGTTGGATGAATCTAATTGTAAAGCTATGGGGGTTAACTTCATCAACACTTTCTCATAAAATCAGCAAACTGAGTTGTCTGACGAAAATCCACAGGATCGCCTTCCACTAGCAAGATGTACCTGGTACAAAAACATTATATATTTTCTGCAAGAGCTGTGACCTCCAGATGGAATGGGGAAGAGAAAAGAAATATATTTGAAGCTCAAATAAATTAGGTATTTCCTTATTGACCAGGCCTTGTATTGGAAATACCCTCTAGGATTTCTTCTCAGATGTTTAGACCCACGGGAGGCCCAAAAAATTATTTTTGAACTCCATGACAACCTATGTGGAGGACATCATTTCTGGAGGACCACAACCTATAAAATTCTCAGGGATGGATATTACTAGGATACTTTATTTACTGATGTATGTGTGAAGATTAGGGCTTGTATTAAATGTCATAAAATTATGTTTGAATTCTGTGACAACCTATGTGAAGGACATCATTTCTGGAGGACCACAGCCTATAAAATTCTCATGGATGGATATTACTGGCCTACTTTATTTACTAATGTCTGTGTGAAGATTAGGGCTTGTATTAAATGTCATAAATTCTCTGGAAAGAAACAACTCAAATATCACCCATTGAAGTCTGTAGTAGCCTCAAGACCCTTTCATTAGTGGGGCCTAGAATTTATTGGAGAAATTCATCCCGCTTCAAGTGGTCGGCACGGATGGATCTTAAATACAACGAACTATTTCACCAAATGGATAGAAGCTATCCCCACTAGGAGTGCTTCTCATAAAGTGATCATTGGTTTCTTGGAGGATGTTATTGTAAGGTTTGGTTGTCCAAACAGAATCGTCACTGACAATGTTGCATCCTTCAAGGCCGAGCCACTGGTCAAATTCTGTGAGCAGTTCAAAATTTCATTAATTCACTCTACCCCCTACTACCCCTAAGTCAATGGACTATCAAAGTCTTCTAACAAAATACTCATTAAAATTAATAAAATATTGTTAGAGCACAATAAGAAGGCCTGGGATTCAAAGTTGAAATTTTCTTTGTGGGTTGATCTAGTGACAACCAAGAGGTCCCTAGGCATCTCCCCTTTCCAACTTGTATATGGGACAAAAGTAGTTTTTCCTTCTTAGCTAGCTCTACCTGTAGCAAAATTATTTCAGGATTATCAAGGAGAGCCTAACAATATGATCAGAAGAATTCATCAACTGGTAGAATCCCAACAGAATAGAGAGCAGGTGATGGATAGAGATCATGACAATCAGTAGAGGATCAAGCAAGCCTTTGACAAAAAGGTGAGAAAAGAAGATTTCCAGCTGGGAGATCTAGTGCTTAAATGGGATGCACCCAGAGAAGACAAGGGAAAACATGGTAAGTTTGAAGCCCTCTAGATTGGGCCCTTCAAAGTTTCTCATATAATTTCGAATAATACCTACATGTTGTAGGATTTTGAGGGCAAGGAATTTTTTAATGGCTCTATGAATGGGCATTTTCTGAAGAAATTTTTTATTTGACCCATAAGTGGCTCCCATGTATTTGTAAATATTATTTTCCTGTTTTTTTTTCGGTTTTAATAAGTGACTCCATAGCCCAACAACAACGCACTGAAACTATAGAAGAGTTCTTGGCATCTCACAGGGAGCAAGCCATCCCCCATGGAGCCTAATGTTATCAAATTAATTTGGGGTGGGTGTTTTCCTAAGAAAGGGACCCCTTTGGCAAAAAAATAGAAAGAAATGGGTTAAAAACCCACTTATCCTAATTTTTGTGTGCACAGGCGCGTCACGCTAAGCGGCACATAGATTTGGGTAGCTGAGATCCACGCGCCTAGATCTATGGCGCAAGAGACATATTAGACCCCCCCAGAATTTTTGTCTTTAACAACCGGGGGGGGTCCGAGTTGGTGGTTTTAAAAGGCAGGGACCCCACTAACGTGTCACCCTTTCCTTAACTTGGAGCCCCCCCCGCCTAAAACCTCTTACCACCACCTACCCCCTCTGAGTAGACCTCTTACCACCACCTCTTACTGCTCCCACCTCCCGCTGACATATGTCTCCCACTCCATCTCTCACCTATTCCCATCACATCGCCCACTCTCCCTCCTCGTCTCATTATGGTACACCTGTCCTCCACTCACCGTTGGACCATGTCCCCTTATCACTCCCACCTATTATCTCTTTCCAAGTGTTCTACCGCTCACTTCCTCCTAGGAAGATGGTCCCCATCCCATACACTACCACAATCTTTCCCCTGCCCCCACATCATCACCTCGTTCCACTTCAGTGATGTCCTATCCCAGCGCAGCACCCATGTTTTCTTCCACCTATTTTTTTGGGTCACCTTCCATCTGCCACAACTGTCCACATGGGCACATCTTGTCTCACCTCCACTTCGATGGCTCCATCGTCCCCGCTATATCCTAGTTCACGTCCCTCGTCTGGGTCCCCTTGTAGCAGTTCAATGAAGCAATAGACAACCAAGGGAAAGTCGCCACGTCCTACAAACACAGAGCTGACTTGGGCCTCCCTAATCCCAAGGAAGCAGTTATTAAAGCAATTGATGGTGGTTGGAAATTGTTTTCACCATTAATGGAAAGTCTGTAAAGGGACTGTCAGCTGGTCAACTCACTTGCAGGCCCGTTCTGGAACATGATTGCGTCTGATAGAACTTCACGACTAGCCAGAGACTACATGCGCGGTCTTCCAGGAGGCATGCAGATGTAACTTCTTTAATGTAATAGTTCGAACTTGTTGTTGTGGTTCCATTTGGAGTATTTAGGAGTCGTTTTCAATTTCATTTGGTGTCGATGGTAGACCTACGCTCCCGCTTGTAATGTTTTAACGAGGCCTCTGGTTTTCTGGTTATGAACTTTTATTTGAGACTTCTTATTTAATGGAAGCCAACTTCTCCTTTCATTTCTTTTCTTCTGACTCTGAAAGATCGAGCATGGACGATCCAGTTGGGTGTCGTGACCATAGTATAGTGTAGGTTTGACTATATCTATTGTCACAACGTTTTCAGTTTCTTGAAGTTTTCAGATCCAAGAGGATCTTGTATATGAAACTTTTCCTCCACAGGATGCTGGAAGACCAGATGTCTAGAGCAGATCTTCATACCTTTCTCATGTTTCTTCTGCCTACTCACCACTATAAAAACTTACTAGCTTAAGTTAGATCAAGACCTCACTTATCTATGCATCTCTAATCTAGTTTTCTGAGTTAAAATGATATAATCCTGAGACTGCATCAATTAGACCACCCTTCAAAATTATTCACTATGACATTAAACTATGATGGGTATCAGGCTTACACCTGTTGCAATCCAGGGGTAATTTTTGGTGCTAACACAACATTCACATAGTACATGGCAGCAGGAATACCAAATACATTACCAATAGGAGGACTATGGTGCGAGATCTGTAAGAAACAAGGTCACGATCCATATCACTTCCCAATGATGCATAAGTACCATATAGTGCCAGAGAGCTCGTATTTCAACTTTTTCAAGTTAATAGGTCATGATGACAAAGATTGCAGAACCATGGAGTTGATGAGGGAAAGGAAATCATATGCATATTGGGTATAGGTAAAAATGATGACTAGGAAAACCGTACCCTAGTTTAATCAAGTACCAACCCCATACAACATTGGGCAACAACAATACAACATTGCGCAGCCACAGTATAATACCGTGCAACCACACTATAATACCGTGCAGTATAACTAGTCGCCTTAGTATAATGCACCGCAAGGGGATTAAGATGGCTACAAAGGTAGAGGAAGAGTAAGAGGAGGATTTTGAAGAGGTAGAGGACCAATGGTATGTCACAATTGTCAACAACCAGGACACTATGCAAGAGAATATCCACTTCCACTAGTGAGTTGTATGTATTTCTATGCATCGTATCATGACATAGAAGAATGTCCTACAATATTAGGGAAGATCCAGGAAAAGAGGAATCAAAATAATCAGAATGTTCAGTGGATTTCAGCGGAAGCAAGGGACGAAGGAAGAAACATCAACATAGTTACACGTGGAGGAGATAAAACATGAAACAACGCAATACGACAAGAACCAGCACAACACCAATGGGTGAAGAAGAATGTCGAACCAAGGAAGCAGTTTGATGCGCAGAGCAAGAAGGCGATATTCAAGAAAGTCAAAAAATAATTTATGAATCCAGACATTGCATCGACATCAACCACGCAGTATGGTAAGGAAGCACTCGAGTACGAGATTTCTTCATCGTTGGATCACACCAAATAAACACAGCCCATGGAACAAGTAAGTACGATTAAAGGCTTTTTGAAATCATGTGTAAAACTACTAAATGATCCACCCCATGTTAAAGTATTACAAAACATGATAGAAATATGTAGCATAGAATCAAAAGGAAAGTTAGAGAAGAAAACAGTCCATCACCTACATACAAGGAGGACAAGAAGTAGGGAGTTCAAGCTGAACACCAACATTGGAGATTTCAACATGGGAGATATTATACTAGATTTAGGATCTGAAGTCAATGTATTACCTAAGAATACATGGAAATTTATGGGAGAAACCACATTAGGATATTCACCTGTTTAGTTGAAACTCGCAAACCAACATACAGTTCTACCAATTGGAAGACTAAAAGGAGTGACAATAGACCTAGATAGAGTGCGGACTAAAGTCGATTTTGAAGTTATTGAGATAGTGGATGACACACCACCTTATCCAAAATTGCTTAGCTTGAACTAGGTGTTTGATAACTAGGCCATAATCAACTTAAATACATGGAAGATGACCTTGGAGTTACGAGAATACAGAGTCATTGCTCCATTGGATCCATCAAAAGGGGAAATGTTTGTAGAGCCTACTTGCTTGGACCTATAGGAAATTAATCAGTTGTAAAGAACAATTGTGTGATATGAGGATTACGTAAACCCAAATGCAGATGGGATACTCAGTTGGAGAAGTATCACCTCATGTGCATCAGAATCAGATACAGGCTTAGAGAATTGGAAATAGAGGTTACACGAGGTCTCCACAAGGAGATGCACAAAGATAGACTGCGCAGTAATATGGGTAGGTACTAAGATAAGGGAACCTCCCAAATTCCATGGGGTGAATGAACTAGAAACATTCTTAACATGGTACAAAGATGAAGTGTTATAAAATCATAGGCTCTTAGCCCTAGATATAGCACTCAAGGCGACACCTGCGAGATGGTGGGGTGCGCACAAAGAAAAAATCAAGGAATGGTACCAATGTAAGCAGTTACTGCGCATTAGGTTTGGCACAGAAAAAGGAAGAAACCAGTGGAAGAAATATGATGTACAAGGGGCACCCACAAAACACTTGGAGAAGTGTAGAATGTTGTGGAAAATGACACCACTTGAGGAATGGCCTCACCATTTCGTACAAACATTAGAGGGAATCCCAACAAACTAGTATACATACCAAGAACTGCGCAGAGGAACTACAAGTTGGAAAATATTACAACAGAACTTTACAGTCACTTTCTCATTTGAGCATGAGAACCCCAACATAGATGCAACACTTAAACAAATGCGAGGGGTGATATTCATTAAGCAGCCAGAAGTCAAACTCATAACAAAAGAACAAAAAAAAAAATAGACAGACAATGAAAGAACTATTGTCATGTTACCATGTGTAGGAAGAAGCACCAGATGAAGATGAATTGCACAATATTCAGATTGAGGAAGTTGAAGGTGAGAGGGAAGTGGAAGGTCCACCTCTAGAATCAAAAGTGATTTCTGCGCTGATCAAGGTGAATAAAGTCAACATAAGGACTGTTAGCACTTGGTAAATTTCCTAGAGGTTGAAAACAGAAGAAATCTACAAAGCTAACTTTATCCAACCACTTTTGAAGCTGGGATCTAGCCCTTCCAACTTCAGAGAGGGATCTCTCTATATGATTTAGCTATGTTTCCAATTTTAGATATTAGGCTAGGTAAAGAAATAGATCAGTTTTGTTGTCAAAGTATTTTTTCAAATTGGTTGAGACAGTCTACACATCCATTGGGCTATGGGGTCTGTGTTTAATAAATATGAGATACAAACCAGAAACGTGAAAGAAGACTCCTATAGGGCGAGATAATATACTCATTGGATCTTTTAGTAGCTTAAATGATGGATAGAAGAAAAGATGAGAAAAATAAATTCAACTAAGAAGAAGTTAAGAATTTCTTAATTGAAAACACTAGAAGATAAACACTAAGATCTTTCGAGTCAGAAACATGGTATCCAAGATAAATCCTGCAACATTCATTACTCTTAAAGATTAGTTTCAGAAAACAAGATGATCACAAAGCAAGAATAACATTCAACTTAGAGAATAAACATCACCAGTGAATACACGCAAGAATCCTGTAAAAGTGCCTCATTTTTATTAATGGAAGATCTCTTCAAAAGTGTTATAGTCTGATAGCGTCAGGGTGTGAAGATAAAAAACCCTCAATACTTCGAAAGGTGAAGTATTTATAACTCAAATTACAAACGTTCCTGTCATAAATGATCAAGACATGCTAAATCTATTTTTAGCCTAACTGAACTAACAAATTTCCTAAATCTAGGAAATGCTTGATGACTCGGTGCAACTGAACGCTGATTTCTGGGTAGACCGTTGATGAAGCCTTTGCATGACCTCATCTGATTGGACAGCTGACTGGACCTGGACATCTCATCTGCTAATCGATCAGATCGCAGAGTTCCTCCCATCTGAGATGACTGGGCACACTAACTTTGAGAAGTCTTTGATACACCTCGTCCATTTCTGTATACTTGGAAAATGTAGGCTTGGTGAGGAAAATGTATCGAATCTCATGTTGTATGCTGATGTCCCACTGGAGGGCATCAAGGAATGTCTTGCCAGTGATGCTCCCTTGAATCCCTGCAAACTTCGAACTATCCTTAGACACCTCAGCCAATCTCTTCTTGTAATCTGGAAGTGTCATCAGTTTATCATTAATAACCTTCAGACCAGGTAGGCCCTTCTTCTGGAGAGCCTCAATCTTATTGAAGAACCTTTTTACCCCCTGGTCCATGACCTGAACCTTTTCTTCCAGCTGAAGCATTAGTCCCCTCTTGGTCAAAACTAGTTTGACCTCAAGGATGGTCTTTGTTCTGTCTTCGATCTTCAGCTCTTCTAGTTCTTCTCTGGTCTTAGAATTGAGGAACTTGATAATATCATTTGCCTGTGTTGGCCTGTCTCCCAATTCTACTATGATCTTCTCAACAGCCTATTTTCTCCTCTGGACCAACTCATTCTGCTCAAACATGATTTGGATCATAGGCCATATCTCATTTATGGACTTTGTGATGTCTGTCCATACATTCTCTTTGACCTCAGCCAAAGTCTTCCCTGCCACTGTTTGCTTTTGGAGCTGTTGTAGCTCCTGCTTGAGCTACTTTGTTACCTGCTTTTCCTTGGATAGGCTAGTCTGGAAAGAAGATTTGAGTTCCTGCAGGTTCTCAACTTCCTTTTTAAGCCTTATGATCTGCAGGTTCATCCTTTCCATGGACTCAGCCAGCTCGATTGTCTTCTCCTGAGGTGTCGATGGAGTCGTGGACGGAACTGTTGTCACTGATGTTGTGCTTGTTCCTGAAATTGGGATGGCAGTCAATGGAATGACTTCCATTGTCTTCAGCTGCTCCTTCTCTTTTAATAATATTTCCATCTCAGCTTCCATTTCTTTGAGTTGTGCATTCTTCTCCATGAGCAGCTTGAGCATTTCATCCTTCTCGCCTTCTTTCTCTACTATCTCCTTCACCTGCGAGTCCTCTGTGGGTGGGAGTTTCAGTTGTTTCCTCAAGGATGTTATATCTGCATTCTTCTTCTTTATCATTTCCTCTATTTCTTTGACGTTGGAGGGGTCATAGTCGATCTTGAGGACCAGCTCCTCCAAAGTTTTGATTCTGTTGTCCTTTGCGAAGGATGAAATCTTCTCCAACTTGAGTTGCGTTTGAGCGTTGTTTAGTGATACCTGTAATTTTGTTGCAGAAGTGGAAGCATGTGCCAATGTATGGAATACCATCTCCCCTGTCTACTTGTGCAGATCCATCTGATCTGTTGGGTGCACATCCTTCGTCTGGAACTCGAAGGTGGCCCTCTTGTAGTCCGTGATCGTCTTGGGGTCTGGTACCTGTGCCTAGAGGAAGGCCATGTGCATCCTACCCTTTTCTGTGTCAAATGCAGACAGCAGCCTATGCTGCGTAGTCAACGTCTGCTTCTGAAACTGAGTGTAATTACTGATGGTAAGGGTCTGGTTCTTTTTCTTAATCAGCTCGTACTTCTCAAAAATGCTCAACTTGGGCCCAGTCTTTCCTGGCTGAGTGTCCAGTGGGGAGTCTGTGGATTTCTTCGGCACAACTAGGGTGATTTCCTTATGAAGGCTCGAACCGAAGGGTGGAATGACAGACTTAGTCACTGTGGTAGGCAGGGTTTCTTTTTCTCCAGTCGGACCAGGAACTGAAACTGTCTTGGGCCTCTTAGTGTGCAACTGGAACTCTTCGGACAATACCTCCATGATAGGCGGAGATAAATCCTGTCGAGGCCTTTTTTCCTTAGGGACATGTGGCGTGGTCGTTGGTGGCACAGTGGTCGGGGGAACCTGTTGTTCCACTTCGACCAAGGTGTCAGGCACCCACACTTTCTGATTGGTGAATTTTTCAATTTCGGGCTTGGACACATGAACATACGGGATGTTCTTGTTCTTCACCCTCATTTCTGAGATGATCCCATAAGGATCATAGTGCCATGGGAATATCAAGAAGAACTTCATTTCTTTCAACATTCTGTCAGCTTCTTCCCCGGCATCCCGACTGTTGCATATGAAGGAGCCAATTTTCCCCTTGATTCGAAGCTGCTGCTTTTTCTTCAATGATACAAAATGGATATCATCTGAATTCATAATCTGCCTTATGTATTCTAAAGCCAAGATTCCGACAGGAAAATATTTGGGCAGCTTATACGGTGCCAACTCGCAATCATATACTCTGATCTCGATATGGTTTTGATACAGGTACCAATCCCCCTGTCTTGGTGTTGTCCGAGAGATGCAAGATTCTCTAGACTTCATCATTTATTCGAGGCTCGGGCCTGCCGCTCAGCATGCTTACCATAGGGTGGTAAAACAAATCGATGAACGCCTTGAAGTTGTACTCAGGGGAGTTGTGCGTCAGCAAGGAAGTCCAGGCTGTGACTGCCTGAGGTTTACCATCTTCATCCATCTTCTGCATGGAAAAACTAAATTTATCTGCTTGAAAGAAAACAAACATGTATGCCAGTATGGAAGAGTATATAAACATGTCGTCCGTGCCAAAATTCATGAACTGTTCGTGAATATTGTCTACCAAGAATGTACTGAAATTGAACTGGATGGTGGGTTTTTCGTCAGTGGAGAAAATGGATAGAAAACCCAAAATGGCCTCATCTACCCACTGGTCAGAATAGTATCCCAATAGAGCGCAAAGGGAAGAAATGACCTGGTTTCCCTTCGTGGAGAACATGGATGACGGGTAAGGGGGATTTGTGGAAGGGAATTGAGTGGAGGTGGGAAGGAACAACTCAAATATTTGATCTCTTTGAGGAAAAGTCATTTTCTGATACAATTCGGTAAGGATTTCCAGGTCAAAGGGGGACGCAGAGTCGGCTCGGGGAATTTGCATCATCTGGTCTATGGCTTCGGGAGTGATGAGGAATAGGATGTCTCCGGATGAGGAGACGACGACTCTCTGTTTGGGAATATAGTGAGCTTGACATTTAAGCGCGAACTCGGGAAAATGGTGGATCTGGGGAAAAAGGTAAAGGGGTAAATTGGTCTCCCAGAGTCCAATTTCATCGCTCTAGTCCAGGAAAAATTCCTTGCGCCATGACTGGAGGTTGGAGAAATCAAAATTGCATTTGGTATCTGCGATCAATCTGTCTTTGTCGACCAGTGGGATCTTGTCCAGGTCGACAAGAGCCAGGAGAAACAGATTCTCTTCTCCTTCTGCTTGTCTGGGCTTTGGCGCCATTTTTGCAAGAGTACCTACAAATAACACAAAGTTAGTGGGGTCGATTGACTATGGATGAAGGAGACGGGATGTAACGGAGGAGCAAGTGATGAGTTTCTCTAGTGCAATGAGTGAACAACAAAAGTAGGGAAAAATGGTAGTTTTATTTAAAAATGGGGTCGGTTGGGCGCGAGAGACAAGTCAGCTGGATAATGGATAGGTTATCCAGTAATAAATGGACAACGGGTCATTTGGGGGTGAGATGGCAGGTGACGGTGACTGAAATATATGAACGGGTGACGTGGCGGCAAGGGATTGGAGGAAAAAGTCGCAATAAGGGGCTTGCCATGAGTGAAAAGGGGAAAGGGGACTGACAGCAGTTATGGGATGTGACTGACCCGGGAACAAGTGGACCAAGTGGGAGGTGACGTCCATAAGTGACAGGGATTCTGTCAGATAGCATATGGTGATGGGACTTCAGGACCAATAGATTTATGCCATGCAATACAAGGGACCCGCCAGAGGGGGCAAACCTTTCCGGACCCCCCCCCCCCTTTTAGTTAAACGTAGATCATCCAGGGGGGTCCGAAATCCTTTTTGGGCCATTGATATGCGTGCTCATTTCCTAGCCACAGATCTTAGCGTGTGCTTTATTTCTCATTCCGGACCCCCCCCCTCCATTAAAGGCAGAACAGACGGGGGGGTCTGGAATCCAATCTGGACCGTTGATTTAAGCGCTCATCCCTGGGTCGTCTAGATGCGCGCAAATATTATCAACGATTCCGAACACCCCCCCTCCCCCGGTTAAAAGAAGAACGGTCGGGGGGGTCCGGAATGATTTTTTCACCGTAGATCTGGGCGTCGCGATCAGGACCGTCGGTATGTGCAGATAATATAAATGGGGAGCGGAAGAGTACATGTGCTGGGAAAACTTAGGATAAATGCATTTTATGGGTTTTTTTTCCCACACCTTCAAATAGACACCACCATGGGGCTTCGACCAAATGATCTTCTAAACATATGAGACATGGTGCAACCTTGACATCAAGCTGGTTTTATTGGAAAGGAACAACAGTACCACTAACCTATGTTTTAACCTAGTTTCCTACGACAGTTAACCCGGATTAGACTGTTGGGTTAAGGAATTACTCTACCTTGGGGCTATCTGACCAGGATTGGACAGTCTGGTCATATTTATTCACTAATCTAACCTAGACACTTTGGCTAAGATTAAACTGTTTAGCCAAATTCATTCACTACCCTATTAACATCAAATTTAAAGAAGAACTTGGCCATGCTTGAAAGGTATGGACCAGGTTACTATTATTGCATGGGGCTTTTATTTCAATTCTTTATGCCCTCTTTTCTTTCTTTTTCTTTTTTTTTCTTTTTCTTTCTTTTTCTTTTCTTTTTCTTTTTTCCTTTTTCTTTCTTTTTTCTTTTCTTTTTCTTTTTTCCTTTTTCTTTTTCTTTTCAAATTATTTGCAGAATGGAAAATCATTTGTCAACAAAAACACTAGAGACAGATAATATCCCAGTCACCAGTTGATTCCTATAACTTATAGGGTGATAACAAGGATAGTTGAGAATCCCAAAATGGCCATCATTGGAGACTATTGGGATGAGAAAACAATGGAAAGAATAACAGATTTACTGCACAAATACAATGACATGTTCCTAACAAAGTTCACATAAATGAAAGGCATAGCGAGAGATCTAGGAGAAATGAAAATACCACTTAGAGCTGAGGCAAGACCGATCAGACAATGACCATATATACTAAACCCAATATATAAGAAAAATGTCAAAGATGAGATACATAGGATGTTGGAGGCCAGAATCATAGAACCTGTAGAAGAATCAGAATGGATAAGATCAATGGTAGTGCAGGATAAGAAACAAGGGGGGATAAGAAAATGCGTTGACTTGAGAAATTTTAATGATCCATGCCTACTTGACCCGTTCCCTACCCCATTCATAGATGAATTCCTAGAGAGTGTAGGAGGACAAGAAGCTTATTCATTCACTGACGAGTTCTCAGGATACCATCAGATCAAGATAGCACCAGAAGACCGATACAAGACCACTTTTTCCATGGAATGGGGATCCTAGTAGTATACAGTCATGTCGTTTGGATTGAAGAATGCACCAACAATATTTTCCAGAGTAGTCATAGCTACATTTAAAGAATTTATCCACCAGTTTCTAGAGGTATATATGGATGATTGGACAGTCTATAGTCCGTTGAAAGACTATGTAGAGGTCTTGTGGCTGATGTTAGAAAGATGTAGGCAGTGCCATATTTTGTTAAATATCAAGAAGTTCATCTTCAGAACACCTTTTGGGATATTATTGGGCCATATATTATGCAAGCAAGGTTTTCTAGTAGATCCTGCCAAGATTGCAGTAATTGTTAACCTGCCACCACCAAAAATAGTCTGTCAATTGAGAGTGACATTGGGACACACAAAATACTAAAAGAAATTTATAAAAGGGTATGCACATATCACTGCGCCAATGGATAAATTACTAAGGAAAGACACAAAGTTCCAGTGCAATGAGGATTGTCAACATGGTCTAGATACTCTGAAAGAGAATATGGTAATCGCACCAATACTAGTATTCCTGGATTGAGAAAAGACATTCCACGTACATGTAGATGCATCGTCCATAGCACTTGGAGCTATTCTAGTGTAGCCAGGAGCAGGAGAATTGAACCATCCTATAGAATTTTCTAGCAGAACTACAATATTGTAGAGAGGGAAGGCCTTGCTATGGTCTACACGCTTCAGAAATTCAGACATTATTTATTGAAAAAACATTTCAAGATGTTCATAGACCATTTAGCGCTCAAATACCTCGTCAACAAGCCAATGTTGGGGGGGAGGATTTGTAGATGGTTATTGTTGTTTCAAGAATTTGACTTTGAAGTGATAGTCAAACCAGGAAAGTTGAACATATGACCTGATCATCTATTGTAGATTACTAATGGAGAAGAACCCGTGAATCTAGAGGACAATTTTCTTGACACAGTTATTTTCAGTCTAGATAGTTGATGAATACTTCACAGACGTCATCCAGTACTTGAGTACAGGGACTGCACCACAGTAATACAACACCATGCAAAAGAAAAATATGGTAGTTAAGGCTGCAGATTACCAGCTAATTGCAAGACACTTATAAAAAATGGGTGTAGATAGAATCTTGAGAATATACGTGCTAGAACACGAAAGATCAAGGATCTTAGCAGAATCCCACAAGGGAATAGCAAGAGGATATTATATAGGAAAATATACCACGCAGAAGGTATTGCACGCAATATTATGGTGGTCGACTATTCACAGAGACTCAAAGGACTACTTCCATAAATGTGATGTATGCTAGAGGTTTGGTAAACCGAATAGAAGGGACGAGATGCCCCTACGACCACAGGTAACTTTGCAGATATTTGAAAAATGGGAAATAGACTTTGTGGGACCAATTAACCCACCAGCAAAAAGGTCAGGAGTGAGATACATTATCACTACGATGGAATACCTGACAAGATGGGCGGAAGCAACACCAGTAAAAGATTGCAGCGCATATACAACAACACACTTCCTGTTTGAGCAAGTGATCACTAGATTTGGTTGCCCGAGGATTTTGATGAGTGACCAAGGCACTCACTTCATTAACAATACTATTAAGGCTATGACTGAGGAATTTGAAGTTCATCATCAAAAGAGTACAACATATCATCAACAAGAAAATGTAACAGTGGAAGCCTTTAACAAAATCCTTGAAAATGAAATAACAAAGATCTACAACGTAAATAGGGATGATTGGGACTTGAAGATACTAGCGGTATTGTGGGAATACAGGACCACATGCAAGAAATTGACAGGACAAACACCATTCATATTGGTGTATGGATAAGAGGATGTGGTGCCATTAGAATTTTTAGTGCCTAGTATGCACGTAGTAGCAACTACAAACATGACAGAACGAGGCGCAGTACAGGATAGGCTAAATCAATTGATGATCATGGAGGAAGATAGGACTCTATCAGGGTTCCACCAAGAAGTACAGAAAGCAAGGGACAAATCTTGGCATGATAGACATATCAAGCGAAAGAATTTTAAGGAAGGAGACTTAGTCTTGGTGTATGACAACAAATCCCTTCAGCACCTAGGAAAACTCATAGTGCATTGGCTAGGACCATACGAAGTGAAGACTATCATAGATGGGGGAGTTGTACAATTGAAGGATTTAGGAGGAACATAACTCAGAGGGATGATCAATGGGATCTGACTGAATTTGTACAAATACAATCGACCTTCTGGCACTTATAAAAATAAAAATAAAACACAGAGGAGATACCACGCTGAAAAGACAAACACTTAAGAAAGTCATAGGGTGACGAAAAGAGAATGAGCGTACACACTTGGGAATTCCACCACGGTGGAGAAAAAGGCCAATGGTCACTACAAATCAGGAAACAATGGGAAAGAGAAAACAACAGGAAAGAAGGATACGACAAATAACTGCCAATGGACGACGATTATCAAAATTAAATGACAAAAATAACTGACAGGATGTTTCATTAATCGCACCAACTAGCGACGGTAAGGGAATTCAATAGAAAGTACATGGGAAGCGCTGGTTTAATTAAAACAAAAATGGGGTAACATCTCCAAGAAGCTTCACAGAATTCCTATATAATCTAGTACACGGGACTGGGAAGGTGATTGTACAATTGAGAAAATCATAAGCCATAGAATATACAGCGTCGAGAGC
Source organism: Picea engelmannii (assembly GCA_009831015.1). NCBI lineage: Eukaryota > Viridiplantae > Streptophyta > Pinopsida > Pinales > Pinaceae > Picea > Picea engelmannii. Next base: position 234,515 of record ML814382.1, on the reverse strand, counting down.
GAAGGTTGCAGAGGTTACAGAGGCCACTACGTTCGGCAGACAACAACATGAACACCATGACACCACCAAAATAGGGAGAACCAAACTAGACTGGTTGATGACCCTGAAGCAATGCTATATCCTCACTGCAAGCACAGGGAAGAGAACACCAACCACTTCAGCCTCTATAAGTCATCAATGTGGACGAAATATCGTTGCCCGATATGACACCAGGAAGCCTAATCCGGATTATTTTTGGCACGAAATGAGAGCGGAGATATAATAAATAAATGCACATAGATATCACAGATATTCAATAATATAATAGAAAGGTATCAGAGATGCAACCATAAACATATATATACAGTAATACATGATTTCTATTAATCAAAGAAATGTACAGTGACTGTAAAATACAGAGTGAAAGACTCGCTAGAATGGTAGCAGCTTATCTCTCAGAAGAGATGTGATGACTACTCACATTCGCAAGAAGATGATTACAATGAGGCTCTGAAGGCATTTTTACAATAAACAGGAATTCCAAAAACTCTAGACATCCAAAAACCCAACCCTAGGAGATGAAGCGCCAAAAGTCATGTGGGCCTCGTTTGGGTAAGTTAGTGCATTAATTTCTCGGGGTCGTAACTTTTGCATACGATCTTCGTTTTAGGCATATGATAGCCCGTTGGAAAGGTATCATTGAGGAGATTCATTTTGGGACCTCAATCATGCCATAGGTGATAATTGAGAACCTCTATTTCAAAAAACCTTCATTTGGGCCCTCAAATTGGCCCCGAAAGTTAAAAACTGCTAAAAATAGTAAACTGCCAAAATTGCCAGAAAACTGTTTTGGGCCAGTCAGAAAAGGTGGGTGGCCACCAATATCCACCTGGATCAATCCTCCCTCCTTAGGAAGAAATGGTCTCCATTGTGTTGATTTCCTAGGGGAGAGGGAAAAGCGTTTGTTGAATCTGCATCTTCGTGAGTTGCTTGCCTTGTTGGAGACGTCGCCCTGCTCAATTTGTGGAAGTCTATCATGAACCTGTTGAGGTTGAGGTTGAGATACATGAGAGGATGGTGTGCAGAAGGAATCTTTGTGGTTTGTTGCATCCTTTTTGACCATCTTTTTTTGGATAGAAGGTGCTTGGGGAAAGGTTGTAGTGGTTGCAATGTCCTTTTGTTCTCCTTTTGAACAGATTGTGAAGAAGCTGAATTTTGCAGTATGAGATACTACCTTGCGACACTTTTTAGGTGGAACAGTAGTCGGAACTACCTCTGGTATTCTGTAGAGATGACCACCCAAAGTAACAATGACACTACGGAGTCGAGACTCATAAACAGCATGATGTCACCACATATATGGTTGGCCCAAGAGCACATCACAGACATCCAGTGGGGAAACATCACATAATACCTCATCCTTGAAGGTTTGGATGTCGTATGATAATTGACACTGTTGGATGACACAGAGATATCGTCCTTGGCGAATCCACCTGATGTTGTATGGTTGCGGGTGTGGTGTTGTCGACAATCCCAATTGTTTGATGACCTCTGCTGAGATGAGGTTCTTTTGGCTTCTACTATCAACAATAAAATGCAGCGGGGTCCCCTTCACCCACATCTGTGAATGATAAAGGCGCTCCCCCTCTTCAGGATCTGTTGGTTCTTCTGGTTGAATTGTTGTGGTCGTGACAATAGCAGTAGGGTATGCGTCAATGATCTGTCCTTTACCAGTATTTTCAAAATCAGATTCTGAATCAGGGTTCGGCTCCTTGTCTTTGATCTTGACCACCAATGACTGTTTTGAGCGACATTCATCGGTATTCTGCCAGGGAATTTTGTGGAAATCGCACCATTTACCGGTGTCCTTTGTCTTCATGTGACCCTTCATTTCATGTGGCTTGGACGGGTTTTCAGGATACTGTTTGTTAGGACTATCTTTATCAAGCTTTGGTTGTTGCGGATTTGCAAACCTGAAATCTCGTTTGTTCTAGTGCTTAAATTTTTTCTCGAATTTTAACAGCATATCGATAAGCAACACCAAGTGATGAGATTTCCAGAAAATCCATTTCAGTTTGGATGTATCTGTGTAGAGCCCCACAGTATTTCAGAACCAAATTTCTTTCAGAGTCTTTGATACCCATCTTGGTGCACATGGTATGGAAGGTATTGATGAAATTTGGAACTACTTGGCCCCTCTCTTGCCGCAGTGTGGTCCATCTCATGTACTAATCCTCATAGTTTCCAACAGGGTAATACTGTTCCTTTACCACATCCACAAAAAAATCCCAAGTGGGTGTGGCCCCATATATTCCAAACTCCTCTGTGGAATTTTGCTCCCAGTAAGTTTCCCACCAATGTTTGACATGAGGGAGAGATTTAAGGAGTGCGAAGGTGATCTGATACCACTAATCCAAATTATTTTTGGCACGAAATAAGAGCGGAGATATAATAAAGAAATGCACAGATATATCACAGATATTCAATAATATAATAGAAATGTATAAGAGATGCAACCATAAAAATAGATATACAGTAATACATGATTTCTATTAATCAAAGAAATGTACAGCAACTGTAAAATACAAAGTGAAAGACTCGCTAGAATGGTGGCAGCTTATCTCTCAGAAGAGATGTGACAGCTACTCACATTCGCAAGAAGATGATTACAATGAGGCTCTGAAGAAATTTTTACAATAAATAGGAATGCCAAAAAATCTACACATCCAAAAACCTAACCCTAGGAGATGAAGCGCCAAAAGTCATGTGGGCCCCGTTTGGGTAAGTTAGTGCATTAACTTCCTGAGGTCGTAACTTTTGCATACGATCTCTGTTTTAGGTGTATGATAGCCCTTTGGAAAGGTATCATCGAGGAGATTCATTTTAGGACCTAGATTATGCCATAGGATATCATTGAGAACCTCTATCTTGAAAAACCTTCATTTTGGCCCTCAAATTGGCCCCGAAAGTTAAAAACTACTAAAAATAGTAAATTGCCAAAATTGCCAGAAAACTGTTTTGGGCCAGTCGAAAAAGGCGGGTGGCGATATCTACCTAGATTAAATCCCCACACCTATTGAGGAAGAAACCCAGCAAACAACACCAGTGGGCATGGACATGGATGTACTAAAAGGGGGATAGGGACAACAGGCTGAGGACGCAGGAAATCATTTTCACTCCGGAAACCCTGAAGAATGCCCGAGAGTTAATGGGATGGTCTCGAACCAAGAGGAAACAACTGCACTAGAAGGTTCACACACAACCGCGTTGGAACAACCATAAGAGGGCACGGTGGAATATGTCACCAGCCGACCAGATGAGTATGGAGAAGAGCGAACGATGGAGGTTGGAACCTCAAGTCAGCCATCACAATGGAAGGGAAAGAAGGTGGTACCAAGGTCACCGTGTAGGCAGGCCCCCATAGCCATTATATTGCCACGCATTCCGTAACGGGTACGTATAGTAGGAAATATGTTAGGCCATGTGGAGAAATTGAGGTACTCAAACCATGATGTAATGGACATGGACAAGTTCCTAGAGTTCTCCAAGAAGGTTTACCTACAGACTATGGGTATGGTGACCCTTTGGCGAACCAATTAATCAACCAGTCCAGTGGGCATCCAAACTGGCCAAAAATGGGATTCTAGGCCTATTGGACATCCCACAATTTGGGAGGGGCCAATATGCAAACAATTGCGTTAAGCAACTGATGGCAGTCACCCATGGAGGATACTTGTGGCTGGAACAACTCGTCTCAATAGACGTAGAGATTATTGCATACATCACAGTTATTCCATCATGAGGGGAGGACCCCACACAGTTCTTTGAGGACAAAACAAAGGATAAGGCACTTGCCGAAGAAATGAAGAAGAAATATGGTACCGAAAGGGGGTCGCGCAAAATCATAATCAAGCGTATTAGTGACTTCGCGACAAGAATGGCCACAAAAATTATGGCATGCAAATTTCTCAGATAATGCCGCAAGGAGGAAGTCCCGGCTAGGGTTGTTGTAGTTGCAACACAATGTGCGGAGGGAACCACACTCAGTTGGGCCCCGTATTTGTTGAATCTATTCTTGGACGACTACAAGGATGTGCAGGATTTGGGGATAGAATTCCACTATTCATGGCTACTCATCTTGATAGCCTTGATTGGATGGAAGGAGCCAGAGTATTCATTCTTTGACACTAAAACCAATCCTTTCTACACAATGAGATACCTATCACTAGGGTCCACTTTGGACCCCAAGAATCGAAAGGCGAATGCAACCATATTTGAAGGATATCACAACGACCTATAGGAGAGCATCACCAACACTTGGAGGGTGACACTGGAAGCAATCACATAGTATCAGGGCATATAAAACTTCAAAGCAACTAGACATGCAATGTGGATACATGCACGGAAGGATCCCGACAATCGATGGCTACAACTGCGCTATTGCATCAAGGAGGCAAACATAGAGATGGCCATTAAGAATTGGGATGATAACTGGAGGATTCCAATACTCAATCGAGAAATTCCCATAGAAATAGAGGAGGAGGAGGTAGGACAGGGACAGACACCTACCAAAGAGATAAAATTTCCCAAAAAGCTAAGGACAGGTCATAACAAGGTGCAATATAAAAAAGGGGGTGCATCCATGAAAGGCACACAGGCGGGGAAGAAGAACAACACACATGTGCCACAAGTACAAGAGAAACAGATTGAGACAGCATATGGAACCACATCAAGTGCCCATTCATCCAAACGGGGGGTGTTCTCAAGAAGGAGAAGGCATGTAGAATTCCCCTGAAGTACACGATCACTGAGGACGATGCAGACTTGGTGGCCCAAATGGTCCAGGATCGCACAGTCGAGGATTTCAACAATGCTCAGTGCCAAAGGGAAAGGATTGAGGAAGAGCTGGCATACATGTGACATCTCCTCCAACAGCTCAGAGAAGCACAGGCGGCCGACAAAAGCGTAGGAACGGTCCCATCAACATCACAGATAGGAGGTGAGGTTGTATCAAGCGAGCAGGACAGGATCCAAATGACAACACAGCCGATCTCGACATTTTACGTCACTCCCAACATGTTGCACATGGAAAAAATTGTGGGGTATACACCCCTAAAGGACTTGGCCCAAATACAATTTGTATTGACGTGGATACCAACCAAGGCCTTGTATAAACTACAAGTCAACATCACACAAGAGGTACAGTCACATGCATGCATAGATGCAGCGGAATTGTGGCAGATAAGGGACAATCAGGACGAATTGGAATTGGTACTTGAGAAGGCTAAGCTTGAGACCAAATATGAAAAATACCACATGGATAGGCTAGAGAAGGAATTGGCCGTAGCCTATGATAAAATCCCAAAGAGCGCGCAGATGACCGAACTCACAGTGACACAAAAGATTGATCAGATTGTGTAGACAATCGATCAATATAGATAGGAGATCGAGCACCTTTGGGAGAAGATCATACCTACCACTCCACCATAGGTGAAGGATAACAGGAAGCAGGAGGAAAGAACACAGATAAAGGAGATAGAGAAACAAGTTCACGTGACGACCGACTTGTTTGAGAAGGCAGCACAACTTTGGACGAAGCTAGAAGAGGATCAACAGGTCCAGCAGTGGGACCAGGAAGAAGAAACGATAAGCATAAATTTCCAGAACCTCAAGCAGACGCAGAAGATAATGTCGATCACAGAGTGCATCAAAGGAGTGCAGGATATGAAGAAACTGCAGGCAGAACTCATAGCTGCACAGACACAGAAAAAGGAGCATAGGGATCAAATGGAACCGCTCCAGGAGCGGGTAGCAAAGGTCATTGCACAGGCAGAAGAAGCAAAGAATAACATGGCACAAACTCAGGAAGCGTGCGTAGGGATGGTCAGTGACGAGATTGCAGTGTAGGTATTGGATGCACTCAAGGAGAAGACCACACTGTCCCAAACACAAACAACAGATCTCATGAAGAAGTTCCAGGCAATCGCAAGAGAGATTGATGAAGCACACCAGGTTTAGGTGGCTCAGGATGAGCCACATGTCAGTGTTGGGGGCCTTTTGGATGTAGGTTGAATCAGGAAGAAGATCTATTTTTGGAAGAGAAGTATGCAAGAGGAAAGAGACAACTGTAAGGAAAAGAAGCAAGTGTACATGCATGGAAGACCTAACGACACTAGGGTTAGGGTTTTTGTAATACATTGTAATTGCTAGTGGGAAAAAGATATAAATAAGTGGTACTTAGGATAAATATGGGGAGAGAGAGAGAGAGAGAGAGAGAGAGAAATAGAAGGAGAGATACATAGAGATATACAGACACACACACAGACAACTAGGGGTACAGAGAGGAAGAGAAATGTAAGGATTGTATGAGTCACTAAGATGGTGAGATAGAGAAGACATGAGCAACTCGATCTCGAGGGTTAGATCATAGGCTGAGGAGCCTGGTGTGATCTAGTCAACCTCATAGGGATCGAGGAGCTTGTGGGGGGGAAGAAGAACTAATATTGTAACCATGCATGGCATGGATATTTCCGAACTATAATAAAATCCTGAGAGCCAGATGTTTGTAGATGTAGCCCAGGAGGGGGTGAACCACGATAAAACTATGTTATGTGACTGAATGAATGTATCTCTGTGTCTGATTAGTTGATGAATGTTGAATGAATGAGTAGTTAAGTAGATATGGTATTTTACATGCATGCATAGAATGAATATTATAACTAGATGTTAAATGGACTGAATAAATTTTATTGCATACAAACATATATCTCACTCAATCCCGGGTTGCAAACACATGAGTATTACAACCACCCATAGAGATATCTCGGGTGAGACTGTGCAGTGCACTCCATGTACCGTGTTTCCTTCTGGGTTACCACAGGGGTCAATAGTCTTTAATGGATTTTTTTGGGAATCTTCTTAGTTATGAACCGGGGTCAATCTGTAATGGTCAAGGAGAATCAGAATCAGAATCCCTTAAGACCAATAAGAGTAGACAGATAAAAGGGAAAGAAACCAACATGGATGAATTCAACCTGATCGAATAATATGATTCAAACTTTGACAAAGATACGAAAAATGGAGTATCAACTTCAGGCTATCTCATGAGTCTTGGATCAGTAGTTGTCTCCTAGAGATCGCACAAACAATCATTTCCAATAGATTCCACAACAAAGGTAGAATATGTGGTAGCTATGGAAGTGACAAAGGAGATTGCGTATCTTAGGAAAATACTTGAAGATTTGCAGGAGAAACAAGTGAAAATTATACTCCTCTTCTAGTTGAAAATACTTCTACAATCAAATTGTCCATGAATCTCAGATTCCATGATCAAACTAAGCACATCAACACAAAGTATCATCTGATTCGATATCATGTAGAGTCCAAGACTATTCACTTGAGACATTGTTTCACAAATGAGAAAATTGCATATATCTTCACCAAAGCGCTTGGAAAAGAAAAAATTGAGAAGTTCAGAATGATGATTAGACTCACACACACCCTTCAGATTAATGGGGGGATTATTGGACATGTAATCCTTTGGATTGCATTACTTGTAACATAAGATGTAAATATGAAGAGTCGTAGGTGATAGGAAGGGTCACCCGTTGGGGAAGACCAACAATCATCTATTTGTGTATATATGCACCTATTGTGATAATGAAAATCACATCAAATGTGGAGTCACTTTTCTTCCCACTCTTGGCCTGACAATAATGTGTAACTATACTTCATTTCATGTGTGTGTGTGGATATATGGATTTTCTAGCACTCGGATATTTTGTATGAGTATATTTTATTTTCATCCTTTGATATCTTCTTTATTGGGTGGATTCCAACACTTCTTGTTCACACTAATTTAACATAGTATATTTTTCAAATTGTTTAGTTATTTAACACACACCTTAAAGATAAAAGAGAGAAAAAATTGTTGTAAAATTCTATTGTAATAAATTTATTTTAGATCCGTTATATCGCTCAAAAATTGTACCCTAAGAATTGCACTTTGTTAGAATTGAAGTACACTTGTATGCTATTTATTCTCTTACGTTTTTAGGTGATTTGGATTGAATTACAATGAAGTGTTTGTTGTTGTAATTGAATACTTTATAGTAGCCCTAATGTTGAAATTTCACAGGGACTAGATGTAGGAAACCTCAAGTAAATGGGGTGAAATTTCATATTTGCATTAATTTCCCAAGATTAGAAATTTCTACATGGTATCAAAGTTGATTCGCTGGGATTTCTCTTTTCATGACGAGGAAGTTGGATATTTCATTTTTATTGTACCTAGAAGTGGTGCTTATTGATTGGGTGTGAAATCCCCTAGGATGTTTGGGAGAAGCATTGAATCCCTAGAAGGGATAATCCACTTTATCTATTGTTGATCGTTTATTTTAGGTGTTCTTCAAATTTAGATGATGTATACTCTCGACCTTACAGAGTGTGGAAAGTTGGATGGGCATTTACATCCTCTGACAACCTATGAAAGGATCTCATAATACCTATCACATATCCCACTGCAACCTGTTCCTGCTCAATGGTTTTCTCTTCTTCCTATGGTTTTGATCCCTCTAGTGTGGATGCACTTGAAGGAAGGGTACCTCTTCCTCCCACACCCTGATGTATTCTCTTCCTTCGTCCTCTAATAGTAATACCTGCATGGAAGAATTTCAAATTGTATTAGTGATACATATTTAACTATTAATATAAAATAGTGAAAAACGTAATGGGTATGGTTTCACATAGTTGAACCCACTCTGATACCATATACAATGACCCTCTCAAGATATTAAAGAACAGTTGAACCATTACAATGTTATAAACATTAATTGTGATAACATAGGATAAGCAAAAAAAAAATTAAAGCAATTTTCAAATAGATAAATATTTAATTGAAAACATCAAGTAACTTACAATTACAATAGACATTATGAAGTGTAATAATCTACTATATCATTCAAGAACGGACGAATAGTTACCGTATTGTAAATCTTTGTTGAGATGACACAAAAAGGGATATTTTTGTTTCAAAGGCATTTAATTATCATCCATATTTAAATGTGATTATTGTTAAGTTTTTACAAAGAGTGCGCAAAGATCCAAACATGCACAATTTATTATCAGTCACTAATGTTTTCTAAACGCAACAAAAAATCTAAAAGTAATCTAGCTAGTAATAGGAATTAAGACTATAATTATCATGAACAAGGTTTGTGCATAATACAGTTACAATTATCGAAAGTTCTAATTTGTTCCATACTAATTTAGGAATGACATTTTAAAGTGCAAAAAAGTTGTAAAGTAAAGGCATTTATTTACACTCTTAATTGGTCAATGTTTAATGATGTAACAATACTCACAATATATAGAGTATAATTTATTTTGCACAAAAATTAAACCTTATCAACAATTAAGACGATCCATCTCTAGTTTTGATGTTACTACAAACAATTGACTATCTTTATTTACCTTGTTTGAGGTCACACCATATGCACGATTCTTTAATTAGTTAGAGCATGTAAAATAGAAGATTATATTCCTTCAATGATTGATATAAACCATGAAGATTTAATCATTTATTTAAACCTTGATTCCAATCACTACAATATTAATCATTAAAGAATTAATATTAATAACTAATAATAATGAAGATATTAATTCTTCAACTATTAATTGAAGCCCTTAAATATTTAAGTAAAAAAATAACAACTTTGTTTTTTCTTTTCTCTTTTGTTTTTATGGTATAAATTCATACTTCCAAAAATAACCATTAAATTTCTTTGCAATGGAAATTAGCAATTTAATACAGACTGTTGACTAAAGTTTCCAACCAAGGATTTATCCTTATATCCTTGACTAGAATGATTCCCATTTTGATCTGCCAGAAGGTGAAGTAACTACAAAGAACTCTAAAAATTTATTCAGTGACAGGCGTCATGGATTAAAATCAGTCGTTTCTCTCCCATCCCTATGCTTTCTTTACAATCCTCCAAAAAAGATAAAGTTTCACCCACAAATCGTGATAAGGATCTAAGGTATAAAATTTTACTGAACCTAAAATGAATAAATGTGATTGGATGGACTCTACGTCTACGGTCAGGTTATATAAACTTCTTTAAAAACAACCGCCAGTTTGTAATAGGGCTTCCTTAATTCAACGATAACAAGGAAAATGTAACAATAAACAAACACAACACTTGAAGGTAACATAAGATGGTGGAAACGGTTGAAACACTACTCAAATATCATGCAAGAATCAGAGACGCATGTGGTCTTAACTCATAGTTCGACCGGAGCTTCAGGAAATCTCTTGTCTTGGTAACATAGGAACCACGCACGCTGGTTAAGTTCATATCAACAATAAGATCCCAATCTCGGAAACCAGTGGAAGAAAGATAGAGAGGAATCCAGGAAAACAAGAAGATTGAAGCGATTAAAAGCGTTAATACATGAATAAGATAAATTCTATTTATGCCTCAGATGTTAAAAGCGTTAACTGTCGGAGGCTCCTAAGGTAGAGTGCTTGTATATGAAAACCGATGAGTGGTAAAAAAATTCTGAAGTGCCTCTGCGCAAGTCAATGGTCAACTCGAAAAGCCTCAGTAAGGAAAGGTTTTTAAGTTAGTCCACCATAACTCTGGGTGCGAAATGGTATACACGACTTGAAGGATTATAGAATTGCATACAGTTTTGAAGAATGGAAGGAAAAATTACAAACAACCTTCTCAACTGTCAATAAGAATTTAAATGACCCACGATGTGACGGTTATCAAACCAAGCCAGTATTCCAATTTGAGATCATCTCATTCTAGGACAAAAGAACTCATGATTTTATTCCATCTTTCTAAAAGTTCTTTTGACTCAAGCAACCCTTCATATTTTCAATAAAACTAAAGTGCGCATGCAAATTAATTAGATCATAGATTGATTTCGCTAGGATCGTATCTAAAGTTTTTGAAATAACAAGCGATCTCTTGTTTGTAGGACAAATTTCTCTTACATGTGAATTGATACAATACCAAGAAACCGTGGAATTATATATATATATATATCTCGAACAATATTCAATAATAATCTATTAGTACATAAATACAAATAATAATCTATTAGTACATAAATACAAATAATCTAAGTATCAACAATAGTAGCGACAATAATTACATATTGTAACCAGATCTTGACAGAGTATGAGGTCGAATTTCAACTTGGAGACTTGCGCAACATCATGTTCTTCACTCGCCAATCAAACAACTTCACCGGTACCTCCCAACCAGTGCTAGGGGTACTCTTATTCCTCTTTATCTCCTCGAGCTGCAAAGGGGCCACACATAGAAATCATATTTCAATAGCACAAGCTTTCCCTCACAAGCAAAGGATTCCACCTCTTTCACAAGATTGAACCCAACTCACACAAGTAAATTGAATCAATCAAAATTTCACCAACATTTCATTCATACAGCAATAGGGTAAATTATCTCTTCCTAACCATTTCTTTTATAGGAAACATTGCAATGACGCATGTCCTCTCATGCACAATTAAAAATTTTAAATAATTAAAATAAGGATTATTCACCCACAACACATGTCACACTCTCCCCAAGTTGCACATGTTAAATCCCTTTTTAATTTATTTAATTAATCATTTTCCCTCACACTCCCCAATTTGTTCATATTTTTCCTCCTAGTTGTCTCTTAGTTCCCCAATCCCTCATTTATTGTGTCCCCTAAATAGAATTTAGTTTGAGTTTGAATAAGAATATTCTCTTAGTTAGGATTTAGTGGTTTATTGACTTAGGATACTAACTCTATGTTAACACCCCATTCTCTCATGAAATGATTTCTTTTTAATTAATTTATTTATTTATTATTTGCATGCACACCTGTGCACAAACCCAACTTTTTCTACTTATTCTCCTTTTACTAAATTTATTAAGTCTAAATTTAGTTTTCTAGTTTAAAATTTAATAACTAATTGTATGCTCCTAAAAAAGTCTAAGAATTCATTTAAATTTTCTAGGCCATTTAGATTTTTGTTGACTCACAATTTTTGTTTGTGCAACCTACCCGTCAAGATGTACTTATGTGCTCCAACGGTGCCACTTGCCATTGATTATTTTGGAAGTTTTTCGTACACTTGGAGTCAACACTCCACTAGTCGACCTTGTGTGAGACTAAGGGATTGCTGGGGAATAAGGTATATGCCTTATTGTGAACCCCTTAATAATCCTCATGAGTGAATCTCTTAGTCTTCCCTCACAACATCATGTACCTCTCAGAACTAGGTAATTTTTCACCCTCAGTTCAGGTCACGGTGGGAGTAATAGTAGGCTGTGATAGGGACACTGCCACACCTCTCCCTCATCCACCCAGTATCTGTGTATGACCCCTTTACTCCATATGTGAGTCGCATTAGCAAGCATCACCATGCCTGCATCCACTTTCAAAGATAATGTCAATAATCCATATACATGAAATCCATACTAAATCATCATCAAATATATATGCGTATAAATCAAGTACTCAAACCAAAATAAAAGTTCACTCCTTTACTCAATCCAGAGTCCAAGGAAGTTTGTCGATGTCATCATCATCCTCATCATGTCACATTTCCTGCACACTTGGGAAACCTCATCATAACACATGTCAATATTATACATCAAATAAGTAACATATAAATCTCAATTCTCAACACATCTTAGCTCATAAACCAAGCATAATTATAGTGTACCATGTTTTAACCGGATCACTTGCTCGTAATTGTCCTCAAAGAATAAGTTAGTATATATAAATGTGATCAGTGGAACTGGATGTTACATACACCCCTCTTGTTTTAAACTTCGTCCTGAAGTTTGTACAATCTATCAATGGAAGCAATAAAAGTAGTTGATACTAGTCTATATATCAAACTATCAGAATAAATAAGGAAATTGTTGACACATCTCAGATGCGTCCTCCCATGTAGCAGAATGTGGACTATAACTATCCCACTGGACCTTAACCTGATTGAATTTTCGATGTCATAATGTCGAATGCGATGGTAGAAGATGCATATTGGCTCCACAATGAGACCACCCTCATCTGATACCTGCAAAGAACTCATGTCAATAACATGTGATGGATCTGAAATATAACGACGTAAAAATGAAACATGAAATACATCGTGCATATGCTTCAAAGAATCAGGTAAGGCTATTCGGTAAGCCACATGACCTTTCTTTTCCACAACTTTGAAGGGACCCACAAACCTTATAGAGAGTTTATCACCCCTCCCAAACTTAATTAAACTCTTATGCGGCTTCACCCACAAAAAAATTTTATCGCCAACCTCATAACTATGGTCAATACGATGCACATCGACATAACTCTTTTGTCGATCTTGCGCTTCTTTAATCCTTTTCCTTATGGTTTCCATCTAATATTCCATTTCTTGAATCACTTTTTGTTCCACCAGGACCCTATCCTCTAGTTGACCGCAAATCAAAGGTGTCCTACACAATCATCCATAGAGAAACTTAAAAGGTGCAATCCTTATCGTACTCTGATAATTGTTGTTGTACGCAAATTCTACCAATGGTAAAAATTTCTCCCAATGTTTATGTTGATCCATCACATACATCTGAAACATATCCTCTAAAATTTTATTTGTTCTTTTCGTTTGACCATCTATTTTGGGGTGATATGTTGTACTAAAATTCATTTTGTTCCCAAAGCCTCTTGAAAACTAGTCCAAAATCATCTGGTGAATACCAATCCTCGATCAGATATTATCATCCTTGATACGTCGTATGAACTAGAATAAAATTTTCACTCTTCATCAAAGTGTCGATGAATACAAAAATAGAATTGTGTCTCCTTGTTAGTGGAAATCCAACAATAAAATCCATCAAAATGACTTCCCATTTCGATTCAGGAAGCACATGTGGTTGTAATAATCCCAATGGATGCCTATGTTCATCCTTCACTTGCTGAAATTTAGGACGTCTCGCCACATAATTAACTATATCATCCTTCATTCCCTTCCAAAACAATAAAGGTTTAAGGTATGCCTTCATCTTCGTGACTCCGAGATGAGCCATATATATTGCTCGATGAGCTTCGTTCAAAATTAAATTTCTTAATTTGTCATTTGGTGGTACATAAATTATTCCATTATATATTAGTATTTCGTCGTTGTACAATGAGTAACCTTCATACTTCGATACCATCATGGTATTTTTTCCGATATTGTCCTTAACTTCCTTGTATCAATCATCGTCAATATGCAATACTAAAATATTTTCTCGAATATTCGTCTTAAGGGGTATTACTAAGAAAATGCATGGTCTCTGACTCAATGCATCTGCCACTCTATTAAATGTTCCTTTGATATACGTGATCTCAAAATCGTATTCACTTAAAGGTTTCAACCAACGCCTTTGTCGCATGTTCAAGTCGCTCTGAGTAAAAATGTGTTGCAATCCACAATGATCAGTTTTTAACTTGAATTTTCATCCAATAAGGTAATGTCTCCAAACTCTCAAAGCATAAACAATCACTAACAATTACAAGTTGTGTGTAGCATAATTCTCTTCATGCTTTCTTAGTTTCCTTGAAATATACGCGATAACCCAACCTTCCTGCATCAATACTCCACCCAGTCCTTCCTTGGATGTGTCAGTGCATACCAAGAATTCTTTGTCCATATCTGGAACATTCAGTATTGGTGTTTTCGTTAATAATTCTTTAAGCTTCTAAAATGATTATGCGCATTTCTCAAACCATACAAATTTATTTTTCTTCTTCTTCAATTCCGTAATTTGATTTTCTATCTTTGAAAATCCTTCGAAAAATCGTTGATAGTAACTTGCTAATCCCATAAAACTATGTACTTATTGTGTTAAAATATTATGGATGTGCTTGTTTTACCATAGACAATATCACATTGTCACCCAACCATAGGTCGAAGCCACCCTCCAAGCACCTTAACCTTGACAGAGAATCACTCTGGAAGCAAACCCTAGGCTAGATAGCCAAACAAAGGGTAGTGCACCTTTATCCAAGGATAGCGCACCAAAAAAGAGCTGATAAGATAGTCCAAACAATAACCAAGAGATAATCCAAGCCACAACTTAATCTTCTAGCTGCAGCAGCTGCAACGACAGCGCTCCTCTAGACTTGCTCACAAACGAGCTAACTGCAGTGCGCACAAGTGAGCTCTGCACTTCTGAGAATGCCTTCCAGAATGAAGATTGACCTCATGTATTTATACTAATTATGGATAACTTCCTGGGCCGACTTCTCATTTTGGGTGCTTATTTACTTAGTATAATATTTCTTCTGGTCGACGTCTTCTCTTGGAGGCTAATAACCTAATATAGATTATCTTCTTGAGATGAATTGTCTTCTAGGGTTATTAGCCAACTCATTAGAGTTTCTTCTTTCTTCCTGGAATATTCTATTCTCGTTAGGTTTACACGTGGAGGTAAATACTTCCCGCATATACCATAATATCAACACTCCCTACTATCTAGGGAGGTATTACAGGTAATGGTCTTGAGCACAAACATACCATTCACCTAGTAGCATCAACATAGTTGTATAGACTATCTCATGACTAGATCATGAGTACCATCATCACCATCAATGTCATCAACTGCATCATCTCTCGAAACCATACTGCATTTGAGTAATTAGACATGGTGTTGTATAAGTCACTCACTCCATAGAGTGACACAAGAGCCATTCTTCTAATCCAAACATATGTCCTAGAATAATAAATGTCCTGAACCATTTTCCGTCTGGGAAGTCTCTGTCCATTGATCATCCATCTAGTTGATAATCATTTCTAACACTACTGATAGTCTTCAAGGAAATCAGAACAATATCATTCAATACAACACAAGTGTGTCTATCCATAGTAGTACACAACTACAATCCAGTGGTACACTACCACACCAAGTAGCACACAGGTACTTGATCAGTGATGTATAGTCACAAATAGTGGAACACATTCACTACAATAGTATACATCTACAGTCTAGAGACATACAGTCTTCATAACAATCATCTGATATCAACCTACATAGAAACAATGTTATGATATAAACTGAAACATCTGGTCCATTCTTCCACTTACATCTGTGAGATCTGGAAGAGCATCTATCCTCATAATGTCAAACATCAATGATGAGCTATCTAGACTATTCTTCTCAAGCAAGGAAAAATAATTGTCCCAATTTCTGAGCCTTGACCATTCCCCACCCTGGGCCATTCCTCCGGCACTAAACAAAGTGCAACCTGGAGAGAATGAGTCTTCCCTAAGGAATGGTTGTCCTTGATTGTTGAACCTGGACCATTCCCCACCCTGGGCCATTCCTCCGGCACTAAACAAAGTGCAACCTAGAGAGAATGAATCTTCCCTAAGGAAATGATTGTCCTGCACCAACCTCCAAAATGGACCATTCTTCGAAACTTCTCACAATTTGTGAGCTTCGAAAGAATGATTGTCCGGGGAGGCGGGCCAGTCTTCTTGAGTAACCCTCAAGAAGAGAGAGTGCCCTAGACCATTCCCCATTTAACCACAATTGGAAATCGATGTTTATGGTACATCAGCAATCCATCGAACCATTTTCATTACGAAAATGACTGTTATATCTGGACCATTTTCCGAATTGGAAAATGCCTATCCATTAGAAATCTCAAACCACTTTCCGAACTGGAAAGGAACTGTTCATCCTAGACCATTTTTCTAACTGAAAAATGACTATCCATAAATCAATAACACATCAGTTCTCCCTCCCAACCTGGGGGTCATCTCTTCCTTTTTCAATAAGGAAGTCATCTCCAAGAGCTCCAGCTTGAGTACGCAAACTCTTTCATCTTGGGCAAAAGCTTTACCAAAATGTCTTCTTATCTACTCATATGTGGAGATATGTATTGGAGAACCACTTTCTCCTTTCTGGACTTCATCACATAGAATGTAATGCTTGATCTTAGATGTACTTCAGTTTTTCTAGAACACTAGTTTTCTCTAAAGGCTTCATATATCTTTGATCAATATAGTGTGTCATTATTGGATTCATATTTTGTTCCCCATTAGCTCATAACATCGTGGAAAGGCTCAAACTGGAACATATCCATGTGGCATTTCTTCTGTCATCATGAGATCTTTGTCATGGATTGGTAATCCATCATCCTGATCTTTTGAGTAATCATTCTAATACAATATCTCTGTTATAGAAAGTCTTCACCATGCTTCTGATGTGCATTGGAGGTTCTCCACCAAGTTGTCTTCTTTCATCTGCATACAAGGGTCTCTTTCTAGTATACCTCAAAGCATTGAGGTTGTTCTACATACGCTCTTTGTTCAATTATTCTAGAGAACAGTCTTTTCATTCATCTAATGTCAATTCCAAAATATGGATATTGTGGACGATATAATGGCTCATGTAGAGATATATCTGGTTTACTGGAACAAGTAATCATCATAGTCTTCTCCCTCCATTTGGGATAACCTCTAGTTCTGGATATCGCAATGCTTACATTCATAAGTCTTTCATACACTATTCTTCATCAAAACTTTCAGTACCTCTTCTTTATTTCTTTTAGTGAGTTCATATCAGGTTGGTAATCTTGTGATTCTCGATACAATGACTGGTTGTTCTGGATTTTCTTTCTTTCTTGGAATCTTCATGTTCTTCCTCATGTTTCTCTTTAGATTTGGGTCCATGGAGTTTTCTATAGATTCCATTCTCTGAAGATTCCAACTTCTTCCTTTCATAGTAGGATCATGGATGTGGATGGATAACAAGGGACACTTTAAGGATTATTTTCGAAGAAGACTTATGCTAAGGTCAAACTAAACACGTACTACTTTTCATGGCTGCTACCATGGATATATTTTATCATCTTCAATGGATCATAGAGTTAGCTCCCTCCTAATCCTTCCTTCATGTATAAATGAATGTTCTTATTTTGGTAATATATAATTTCCCCCCTCCATCTAGGAGATTCCACGCTTTTGTCTACATCCTTATTGCCTTCTGCAAGGTGTTACAGATGTTTTTCCAATTTCCACTTGATTGTTGACTTCTTAATGCCTTTACTTCTTCTAGGTTTCTTTATGATTTCGGCTTATCTTACAACTTGTCTTATAGTCATAGTGATAGCATTGATTATCTTGTTGTTCTTCCATAAGTATATTTTCCCTTTGAACATATTATATTCTAGGAAATAGATATGCAAGATATGTACCAAAAAACAAGGTATGTACAAGAACTATGAAGAGTATTGTGACCTTGTCTTAGAAAAAGAAGTTTTTTTTGTCCTGCTTGGATTTCTTTGAGGGTTCCATTTCTTTGGAAATTGATGCTTCGTGTTTTTCCTTCCTTTTATTTAACTCGGGACAATGATTCTTTTATTGACCATACTTTTGACAATTGAAGCATTGTATCCTTGACATATCTTTCTCTTGATTTTTTTTCTTCCTGGAGCCAAACTTCCCTTTGTTCCTGAAATTCTTGAACCTTGTTGTGAAGGCTTGATCATCACACTTCTTTTGGGGTTTTTCTTTTATACTAATCCTTGACTCTTCTTGAGCACAGCAAGTCCAAAGTTCTTCAAATGTAGGATACTCCTTCCTTGTGTTCATGCTTGCGGAAAATGCATCCCACATCTTGGGAAGACCATTGAGTACTACGTTTACCAATTCCTTCTCTGAAATGATATCTTCAATAGATTTTAGTTGATCTCTTAACTGAGATATTTTCACAAAGTATGATGTTATGCTTTCATCATCATTCATCTTCATGTCACAAAGCTCATTATTTAGACTCATTATTTGTCCAATGTTTTTTACTGAGAAGAGGTGTCTTAGGGCATCGTACATCTTCTTCGATGAGTCAATATGGGAGATGTAGGGTATCAAGTATTCTTTCATAGAGTCCACTATGATACTCATGGAATTGATATCGTCGTCTTTGAACTTCTCCATAACTGCAACGTTCTGTGGTTCCTTCTATGTTCCTTCTTCAAACTCTGGTTCCATGATCTTTCCTTTCATGATATCCAACACTTTATTCTTGGAAAGGATGAGTTCAATCCTTGTCTTCCACGCTCTGAAGTTAGAAGCTCCATCTAACTTTTTTTCTGACTTCATAGAGCAAGTCATGGTTGCTTTGACTTGATCAACCCTAGATTTGACCAAAAACTCAAACTTGACATCTTGGCTTGCTGAGAGTACCAAGAGATGAGCTAGGCTAGGGATCACTAATCTATCCAAAAATTAGGTCAATCCCCTCACTTAAGGTGCCTCAATAAGAGAGTTAGGGTTTCTGCAACTGCACATGCTAGTAACCCTAGCGGTAGTTCTTTGGTGACTTCTCCTGCTAGAAACCCTAGCGACAGTTCTTCAACGAGCTTAATATCCTTATGGCTATGCTCCCTTACAGTGGTTAGACTGAATGAAGGAAGTGATGGGCCCATAACCTGTTAGAATATGATGGATGTGCTTATTTTACCATAGACAATATCACTATTGTCACCCAACCATAGGCCAAAGCCACCCTCCGAGCACCTTAATCTTGACAGAGAATCACTTTGGAAGAAAACCCTAGGCTAGATAACCAAACAAAGGGTAGCGCACCTTTCTCCAAGGATAGCGCACCAAACAAGAGTTTATTAGATAGTCAAAACCATAACCACGAGATAGTCCAAGCCACAACATAATCTGTTAGCTGCAGCAACTACAACGGAAGCTCTCCTCTAGACTTGTGCACAAACTAGCTAACTACAATGCGCACAAGTGAACTCTGTAGTTCTGAGAATGCCTTCCAGAATGAAGACTCGCCTCCTATATTTATAATAATTTTGGCTAACTGCTTGGGCCGACTTCTCATTATGGGTGCCTATTTACTTAGTATATAATATTTCTTCTGGCCGACTTATTCTCTTGGAGGCTAATAACCTAATACATATTATCCTCTTGAGTCGACTTGTCTTCTAGGGTTATTAGCCAACTCATTAGGGTTTCTTCTTTCTTCCCGAAATATTCTATTCTCGTTAGGTTTACACGTGGAGGTAAATACCTCCCGCAACTACCATAATATCAACATATTGCACGTTCGGTGATGTTGGCAATTCCATAATAGCATAAAATGTCGTTGGATCTATGGCGATACCTTCTCGGGAGATAATATGTCCCAAATAATGAATCTTTGTCTGATAAAACAAACATTTTGACAACTTCCCGTGGAACATTTTTTCTCTTAAACACTGCAACACTAATCTCAAGTGTTCATTGTGCTCCTCTCTCATCCGAGAGTAAATCAATATATCATCAATAAATACCTATGCAAACTTATCCAAGTACTCACATAATACCCCATCCATCAAACCCATGAATACACATGTGGAATTCATCAATCCAAATGACAATACAATAAATTCATAATGTATGAATCTTGTCTTAAATGTTGATTTAGGAATATCTTCCTCTATAATTCACAAATGATGATATCCTGATCTCAAATCAATCTTTGAAAATGATTTCGCTCCCTTCATTTGATCAAATAAATCATCAATTTTCGGTAATGGATACTAATTCTTCATCATGGATTTGTTTAATTGACGAAATTCAATGCAAAGCCTCCACGACCAGTCCTTCTTTCTTACAAAAATAATTGGCACACCCCATGGTGATACGCTTGGACATATAAGTCCCAAATCCAATAAATCCTTCAATTGCATCTTTATCTCTTACAATTTTGGTGTTGACATCCAATAAGGCATTCTTTCAATTGGTTCTGTTACAGGTTTAATATCTATGGTAAATTCCAATTCTCTTTCCAATGGAAAACCTGGTAGTTCCTCAGGAAATACATCAGCAAACTCTGATACTACATGAAGGTTTTATAATCCTTTTGTATCCCCCTTTTTGTTAAGTGCTAACATGACATATAACTTACATCCTTTGTGCATACTTATCTGTAATTGTAAAGAAGAAATAAATCTCAATGGCACTCCTTGATTCCTTCCCATGATTACTCTACTCTGTCCCAAATCATCAATCAAATTTAATTGTTTCACCTTACAGTTAAGTATCGCATCATGTGATTCTAACCTATCCATTCCAATCAAAATATCCTAAGATCCCAATATTATGACATACATGTTTACACTTGTGACAAAAACACCCAAGTTAATGTTACAATTCTTAAATTTTCCTCCAACCTTTTGCTTGGCACCCGATACCATTTCCACATATCTAAACTCATCTTGTTCGACAGCCTTCACCTTAATTCTTTCAAGCGCAACACTATATATAAAATTATCAGTAGCTCTTGGATCTATTAAAACACTAAATTTATAATCAACTATCATACCTAAAATCTCAAGCACTATAGATTGATGGTCGGCCTAGCGGTTATTCACCGTTGCATGAATCCTATGGGCCTTGCCCAAATCTCCCACTGTCGTCTGTCCTGCTGATCTGATAAATATTTCCTTCTCAATAGAACAATCCCTATGGTATTGTGGCTCTCCACAAGTCCAACATCTGTTCTTAGGTCTGGTGCTCCTAGTCCCAGAGGAAGAATCTGATGTTCTAGGGCTCTGCGGCCCTGATCTGTTATGCTTAAAATATCTAGACTGTTGTTGTTGTTGAGGATGATGTTTCTACTGCTGTGGTGGTGATCGATACAGATTCCTATGAATGGTAGTCGTTCTATGTGCCATATAAAATACAGGTCCTATGGATGTATCACGGTGCCCATAAGTCTTCCTAACATGTTTCTTCTACTACGATGCTCTCAGTGATGTTTGTTCAGTCTGTCGGAAATGAGTCCTACCTTGACCCCCATTGTTCAACTCTTCTTCGGTGATGAAGGCTTTCTGCACTGCCTCGTGCAAAGTTTGAGGCATCGAGATCCTCACCTTAGCACGAATGTTGAAGTTGAGACCAAACAAAAACTTGTTAACCTTTAATTTCTAAGTGTTCATATGTGGAGTGTGTTTGAGAAACTCCATGAACCTGGCCTCATACTCCAGTACTGTATGACTACCCTGTCGTAAATCGTTGAACTCATTAAGATGGCTCAATAAATTCATCATAAAGATATATCTCTCGGAATCGTTCCTCAAAAAATTCCCATGACATGTCTTCAACGACATGTTCAGTTGTGGTAAGAGTGTCTTTCACCAAAGAAGCGCACTCCATTTCAGTTGAAAAACTACCATGCAGACCTTAATGTTGGAGGTATAATCACGTAGTGCAAAGCACATCACCATATTCTCCAACCATGCCTCGACAGCTAAACCGTCCATGGCACCCTAGAACTCGAGAAATTTCACCTTTTTTATTTCTCTGTGAACACTACTACCAACTACAGGAGGGTGTTGCGAACTCTCATTGGGTATAGATCCTTGCCCTCATCTGGATCAAGGAAATTTATCAACGCCTCTGACATCCTCTGAAAGGATCTCATCATACCTACCACATCTCCCACTGCAACTTGCTCTTGCTCAGTGGTTTTCTCTTCTCCATGTGGAGTTGATCCCTCTAGTGTGGATGCACTCGGAGGAAGTGTACCTCTTTCTCCCACGCCTCGATGTATGCTTATTATCTGTCCTCTAACCATAATACCTACATGGAACAATTTCAAATTGTATTAGCAATACATATTTAGCTATTAATATAAAATAGTGGAAGGCATTATGGGTCTGGTGCCACAGAGTTGAACCTGATTTGATACTATATAAAATGACCCTCTTGATATATTAAATAACAATTGAACCATTACAATGTTATTAACATTAATTGTAATAACATAGGATAAGGAAAAAAAAATTAAGCAATTTTCAAATAGACAAATATTTAATTGACAACATCAATTAACTTACAATTACAATAGACATTATGAAGTGTAAGAATCTACTAGATCATTCAAGAACGAACGAGTAGTTACCATATTATAAATCTTCGTTAAGATGACATAAAAAGGATATTTTTAGTTTGGAGGAATTTAATTATCATCCATCTTTTCATTTGATTATTGTTAAGTTTTTACAAAGAGTGAGCAAAGATACTTGGGCAACTTATTATTAGTCACTAGTGTTTTCTAAATGCAACACAAAATCTAAAAGTAATCTAACTAGTAACAAGAATTAAGACTATAATTATCATGAAAAATGTTTGCGCATAATACAATTACAATCATCGAAAGTTCTAATTTGTTCCATAATAATATAGGAATGACATTTTAAAGTGCTCAAAATTTTTAAAGTAAAGGCGTCTATTTACATTTTAAATCTTTCAATGTTCTCTGTTAATGATGTAACGATACACACAATATATCAACAATAAGATCCCAAGCTTGGAAGCAAGATAGACAGGAATCCAGGAAAACAAGAAGATCGAAGCGATTAAAAGTGTTAATGCATGCATAAAATAAATTCTATTTATGCCTCAAATGTTAAGAATTTAACTGTTGGAGGATTTTACGATAGAGTAATCGTATATGACAACCGATGAGTGGTAAAAAAAATCTGAAGTGCCTCTGCGCAGGTCAACTGTCAACTCAGAAAGCCTCAGTAAGGAAAGGTGGTTAAGTTTGTCCACCATAAGTCTGGGTGTGGAATGGTATACATGACTGGAAGGATTATAGAATTGCATATAGGTTTGAAGAATGGAAGGAAAAAATAGAAACTACCTTCGCAACTGTCAATAAGAATTTAAATGAGCCACGATGTGACGGTTATCAAACCAATCTAGTATTCCAATTCAAGATCATCTCATTCTAGGACAAATGAACTCGCAATTTTATTCCATCTTTCTAAAAGTTCTTTTGACTCAAGAAACCCTTCATATTTTCAATAAAACCTAAGTGAGCACGCAAATTAATTATAACATAGATTGATTTTTCTAGGATCGTCTCTAAAGTTTTTGAAATAACAAGCATCTGATGTTTGTAGGAAAAAATTCTCTTAAAGGTAAATTGATACAATAGAAAGACACTATACCTAGTAAGATATAACTAGAACGAATTTCCTCATGATATTATCTGAGTGAAACAAAATAATTTCCTCGTTGTATTTTCTGCAGTAAAACTTAACAACTTCAGAATCGACAATAATTCTATGGTGAATCTAGCTTACTAAGTAGATAAATAAATTACATATATTAAAATAAAACTGTAGCATTATATATATATATATATATATATATATATATATATATATATATATATATATATTACAACAATACCAAACAATATTCAATAAATATCGTTCAATACATAAACACAAATAATCTATGTATCAACAACAGTAGTGACAATAACTAAATACCGTAACTAGATTGATAGAGTATGAGGTCGAACTTCAACTTGGATCATTGTGAAACATTCTCTCCTTCTCTTTTTGTAATATTCCAAATATAAATAGTATGCAGAACATAAATAATTAGTTAAAAATGGCAGATAAACAATGACATAACCAGAACAATACCACAATAATACTAGAATAATACCAGAATAACACCAGAAAGAACACTTTGATTACTGAGAGTAATTTTCACNATATAAATAGTATGCAGAACATAAATAATTAGTTAAAAATGGCAGATAAACAATGACATAACCAGAACAATACCACAATAATACTAGAATAATACCAGAATAACACCAGAAAGAACACTTTGATTACTGAGAGTAATTTTCACTTGCATCTTCGAGGGGGAAACATCCAGCAGAGCAGAGCTCTATTACAATGATATCCAAGACAAAAATTCTCATACCCTCTTCTCCTATTTATACTAAATATGTCTATCCAAAAGAACAATCTAGAGGAAGATCATTCTAGAAGCGAAATCTTTTATTAGGTATTCTTACATTTGACTTATTCTTCCTTATTGATAGGTCTTATTAATATTGAACTTTATTACATGGAAATATATGATTCTACCTACATTAGGGGTTAGGTCCCTAACATGTCATCCCCGTTAAAAACAACCTTGTCCTCAAGGCTTGAGATGAGAAAATTGTTGCAGAATGGAAGTTGGTTCCTAAGTGGCATCTGCTGGAGTTGTATCTTTCCATTGGACTAACACTTCCTTGATGGTGCACTGGCACAGAGGACGCTCATGCATATCCAAAATTGCTTGTGGTTGTAGCCAAATGGATCATTCTTCGTCCAACTCGGGAAGGTTGGTTTGATTTTGGCACTTAGTTACAATCACCTTCTTTAAGCAGGAAACATGAAAAAGAGGTTGGAGCTTAAAATGACTGTGAAAAGCTAACTAATAGGCCACCTGTCCCACACACTTGAGAATGGTATAAGGACCATAAAATTTGGGCGCTAGTTTCTGACAATGGTTAGCCTTGAGGGAATTTTTCTTATATGGTTGCAGTCGAAGAAAAACCCAATCTCCTTCTGCAAATTGACGTTCAAAGCGACCTTGATTTGTCTATTGCTTCATGTAATTATGGGCCATGACCAAATTATCTTTGAGGGTACGAAGAATAGCCTCTCGAACTGTAAGTGTTTGGTCAACCACCTGGACCTTCGAGACACCTGGCAAGTATGAGAGAAATGAAGGTGGATTTTTTCCATATACCACTTCAAAAGGAGTCATGCAGGTAGTTGTATGGTAAGACGTGTTGTACCACCATTCAGCTAGTGGTAACCATTGAGCCCATTGATTTTTCCGTTCCGATGCAAAAAACCTCAAATATGTTTTCAAACACTTGATGACAACTTCAGTTTGATCATCAATCTGGGGATGATAAGTTGTGTTGAGATGCAATTGAGTACCTTTTAGCTTGAATAGTTCTTGCCAAAAATTGTTGGTGAAAGTGGGGTCGCAATTAGAAACAATAGAATGAGGTATGCCATGAATCTTGAATACCTGATCCATGAAAAGTTGAGCCACGGTGGAGGCTATAAATGGGTGTTGAAGAGCACAAAAATGAGCATACTTGGAAAGACGATCAACTACCACCATGATGACTGATTTATTGCCCAATTTAGGTAAGCCTACAATAAAATCCATAGAGATATCCCTCCAAATAGCAGGTGGAATCGGAAGCAATTGTAGTGTGTTAGGAGTTTTGACTGTTTCTTCCTTGTTGCGTTGAAAAACATCACATTCTACCACAAAATTGAGAATGTCTTGTTTCATACCATCCCATAAAAAATAGTGTTTGACCCAATCATAGGTTTTGGTAAACCCTGAGTGCCCAGCAGTGGGTGTAGCATGAAGCTCAGAAAGTACCGTGGATTTAAGTTTTGACTGTTTACTTAAATACAAACGGCCTTTGTATCGAAGCTCATCATTGTGCCAAGAGTACTCGGGGGAAACTGGAGAATTGGCCTGCAATTTTTGTATCATATGCAAAATTTTGGGATCGTGTAGCCATTCCTAGCGAACAACTTGGAGCCAATCTGGTACAATAAAGGAGAGGGAAAAAAGGGACCCTTCATCTTCATATTTTCTAGAAAGTGCATCAGCGACCACATTGTCTTTGTCTTTCTCTTAAATGATATCATAATAATATCCAAAGAGCTTAGTCACCCATTTTTGTTTCTTTAGGGAGGAAAGGCGTTGTTCCATAAAATACTTGAGGCTTTGATGATATGTTTTAATTTGGAAGTGTTTCCCCAATAGATAAGGGCATCAAAGATCCACTGCATGCAAAATAACCAACATTTCCTTTTCATAGATTGATTTTCCCAAATTATGCTCCGACAGTTGTTTGCTTGTAAAGGCCAAAGGTCGACCCTCTTGCATAAGGACTACTCCAATTMCTTTCYTGGAAGCATCACATTCCAGGACAAAGGTATTTGTGAAATCAGGAAGGGCCAGTATGGGAGTGGTGCACATGGCCATCTTCAAGGTTTGAAAGGCCTGAGCATATGTTGGAGTCCAAGTGAAAGAATTTATTTTAAGGAGAGCARTGAGAGGTGTTGCAATCTTTCCATAATTCTTAACAAACTTGTGATAATAACCTATTAAACCCATAAATCCAYGCAAGGTTGTGAGRGTCTTTKGGTGAGGCCAATATTTCATAGCTTCAATATTTTTAGGATCCACCYTGACACCGACCTTGCCAACAAGATGACCCAAGTACTCGACTTCCGAGGTGCCAAAAGCACATTTAGATTGTTTGAGGAAAAGTTGGTGTTGAGAGAGTAGATGGAGAACTCGATCCACATGAGAAATATGGGTTGTCCATGTTTTACTATAGATGAGGATATCATCAAAGAAGACTAAGACAAAATGACAGAGAAAATGATAGAAGACATGATTCATGAGGCTTTGGAAAGTGGAGGGAGCATTACACAAGCCAAAGGGCATGACCAAAAACTCATAGTGCCCCTCATGAGTTCGAAGTGCAGTATTAGGAATGTCTGCCTAGTTCATACGTATCTGGTGGTAGCCAGAACGAAGATCAAGTTTAGTAAAGAACTGTGAACCACTCAATTCATCCAAGAGGTCATCAATGACAGGAATGGGAAATTTGTCTTTAATGGTGAGTTTGTTGAGGGCACAAAATTCAGGACACATGCACAAAGAACCTTATTTCTTAAGGACCATAACCACAGGAGAAGAGTAGGGGCTCGTACTAGGACGGATAACACCTACGTTGAGAAATTCTTGAACAATTTTCTCAATTTCATTTTTTTGGGAAAAGGGATAACGATAGGGCTAGTAGGATATGACAAGGACGTTGCCACACCTCTCCCTCATCTGTATGGTATCTATGTATGACCCTTTTACTCCATATGTGATTCGTATTAGCAAGCGTCACCATGCCTACATCCACTATCAAAGATAATGTCAATAATACATATACATGAAATCCATACTAAATCATCATCAAATATATATGCATATAAATCAAGTACTCAAACAAAAATAAAATTCCACTCCCTGACTCAATCTAGAGTTCAAATAAGTCTATCGATTCCATAGACATCCTCATCATGTCACATTTCCTGCACACTCATGAAACCTCATCATAATATCTCTCAATAATATACATCAAATAAATAACATATAAATCTCAATTCTCAACGGAGATTAACTCATAAACCAAGCATAATCATAATGTACCATGTTTTAACTAGATCATTTTCTCACAAGTGTCCTCAAATAATAAGTCAGTATATATAAATTTGATCAATGGAACTGGATGTTACAATATTAGAGTTCACTTTCTTGCTTGGTGGAATCCCTTTAGTGTGACCAGATGGAGAGGTTCACTTGCTTGGTGGACACCCTACTTAGGAGGAGGAGTGTTGTGCATCTTGGAGGAGGGAACCAAGCCCTAGATTAGATGATGTGGCTTGGATTCTTGTTTGGAGTCTTGTAGTTGACTTGAGGATGCCTATGCCGCGACAATGTTCTTACAGGGGCAACTGGCCCAGTGGAGTACAAAAATTAGGAGTGATGGAGTGAAGGATGAAGAGGCGTGGACACGATCTTGGATCTCGTATTGTGTATGAAATCACCTTCGAAGATGACATGTGTACCCTTGGAGTGGAGCGCTTCACTTGTGTAGGCCTACATGATCTTATTATAGGTTTATTGTAAGGGCTTGGGCCTACATTGTATTTTTTTCCTCCCTTACCTCTCTTATATATAGAGAAAGGGGGGAGTCCTTCTCATTCATATAGAATTGTGTTCATTCTTATTTCACTCGTGTAGAGATGTGACCTAGAAAAGTAGTGCACTAGTAGTATATCTCTCTTGATCTTCATTTGTACTTGATCTCTCCCTCTCTCTCCTAAAGTTGCTAGGTTTTGTTGACCTTCTTAAAGTTCTTGGATAATTTTAAAGTCTAGGATTATGGTTTATCCCTTGGAGGTTTGAGATTAGGGTTTTGTGATAAAACCCTAGGGTGTATTTGGTGAAGAAGAAGAGGAGAAGAGAATGTATTGCCTTGGAGTACTTGTTTGAGTGATTCATGCATGTTGGAGGTCCTTAGTTGAGCTAATAATTTTCTTATTTTCCCTAGCCATGGTTTTGGAGAGCTATTGGTTTGTACGGACCTTGAGAGAAGGTTATGGTATGTACATGGAATTCATCTTGAGCATATTAATGAAGCTTCTAGCTATACAACACTTGTGTGAATTCCAAATTTTATTTTCAGCCATGTTTGTTCTTAATGCATTGTTATTTACAACTATATATATGTCTTGTTGATTTGAAATAAGTAAAGATCATTTTGTTGAGTGATTTGAAATCATCATTAAAGGATTTAAGGGTTGTTTTATGAATATTATTACTATTGTAAAAGCGAGTTTTCAGATCTCATTTATGCATGATAGTTTCCCTAGAAAGGATGGAACTTATCAAGACAGTTTGGTATCTTTTCTCCTTGGATTTCCTTTAAGATTGAGTTGTTAGATATTGAAATATAGTTCATTTTATGATATTGTTTTATACTATCTTTCAAAACATCCCTAAGGCTAAAATCCACATGGTTAATATTTGGTAAACCTCTAGAATTATAGGTGAAATTTCTAACCTTTGAACTTTTCAAGAAATTTCACATGGAGGAGGAGCTGTGGACACATATTATGGATCACTCATGCATTTGAGCCATGGTTGTTGGATGTATTCACCTTAGATATTGACATGTATCACTTGGAGAGGGATCACTCCACATGTGAACCTACTTGTGTAGAGTTAGGTTTCTTGTAGTGGAATAGGGCCACTTTATATTATTGGTATCCCTTAGCTCTCATGTAAATAAAGGAAGGAGATGAGAGTCCTTTCATTCATCATTTCATCACACACTTGTATTTGATATGTGGGGAGTGGGGCACACTAGTTTGTCTCTCTTGTTTACTCTTCATTGTATTATATCTCTTTGTCTTTAAGCACTAGGGTTCTTAGGGAACTTCAATGAAAAATATAGGGTTAGGGTTTTAGCATAAGGAAGAAAAGGAACTAGGGTTTGTGATAAACCCTAGGGAGGCAAAGAAGCATTATATCTTGTAGCTCTTGGGAGAGAAGGAAACTAGGATTTTTTCCCCTGGTGCTACTTATTATGCTTGTTGAGGAGTAGAAGAGAAGGATAAATTTTGCATGTTCCAGGAAAGATTGATTCTATCTTGTTTAAGATCCTTGGTGGACTAAACAACTTTGGTTGGTAGTGGTTCTTAGTTAGGAGGAGTTGGTGGCTATGGTTTTCATGGCTTCCCTAACTAAGGTTTGGAGAGCTTGAATTTTACCACCTTTGTGATAAAGTTGTGGTATGTACTTTTACTTCATTTCATATATATATATATATATATATATATATATATATATGGAGTTTCCAACAACCAAAATATTTTGTACTAGTAGATTTCATTTTCAAGCTTTGATATCTTCTTGATTGAGTAGATTCCAACACTTTTTGTTTATGTTGATTTGACATATTATATTGTTGAAACTGTTAGTGATTTAACACGCACCTTGAAGTTAAGAAAAAAAAAATTCTATAAAATTTTGTTGTAATAAATTTATTTCATATATGTTGTATGCATTGAAAAGTGTGCTCTAAGGGTTGAACCTTATTGGCATGGAAGTACACTTGTATGATATTTATTATATTGGGACATTGAGTGATTTCGGTTGAATTAAAGTGAAGTATTTGTTGTTGTAAATGAATACTTCATATCATCCCTAGGGATAAAAGTTCATAGGGATTAGATCCAGGAAATCAGGTGAAATTGCAGAGTTTCACTAATTCCCTAGATATGAAATTTCTACAAATCTAACATTTTCTACCAAATATAATAGATAATTGAACAAGTGAGATACGAAACTAAAGGAAAAAATGAAAAGAATGAATGAATATTGTCTTATTTGACAATGTGTAGTTAACTATTTAAATAAATCACGTGTATTGAAGAGGCAAGTTTATATGTATTTATCTTCATGTCAATATAGCTAAAATGGTTTTATTAATGATGATCAAGATTGGAACATCGGTGTTATAAGTGATGTGAATTAACCTTCATATAAATTTTATAAATAGTAAATATGTTCTTTCATTAAAGAAAACAAATAGTAAATATGATGTTGTGTCAACAAGCTAAATTGCTCAAGGTTGTCATCAGGTAAAAAATGGTGCCATCATGTGTGATGGCCCAAGTCTACTTTCTTGTTGTAAATCAAAGGTGATTTGTACAATTACCAAATGAATTAAAAAATAAGGTCTATCTTTTTTACTAGCATGAATATTTCTGTCAAAATAGCAATAAAGAAGCCTTTGTAATTCAACAATTAGTTGTCAATGAGTTCTTATCTTTGTTCAAGAGTTAAATTGACAATTTTGTGAGATAATATAAACTAGTTATGTGTGCCTTGATCTTTATTTTTGTTCATCATCTTATTACTTTTCATCATATACAACACTCTTGAATTCATCTAAATTTGATTTTACATCCTTTGAAACTATACGTATTCTTATAGATTTAAATTGAAATATGTGGCTACATTATTTTTCTAGCGTTTCTGGTTGTTTGAATATATTTATGATAATGTGAATGGTTGGTGTCTGAATAAATTTGACGACACATTAGAATAAAACGGATTAAATTAAATTATGCAAATATCTAGAAATGAAGTAGCAAGTTTTCATTGAATAGATTGAGAGTGTAACATCCCTCTCTTGCGAGCACATGTTATCGACTTATTCTTTGAGGACACTTGCATGCAAGTGATCCAGTTATAGTACATGATTGTATATTTTTCTTGTGGATATTTATGATGATGTTGATGATTATGATTTGATGTTATTGATATATGTGTATTGGCAGATGCTATTGACGATTTTTCCCTGAGTGTGCAGGACACTTGACAGATTGTGGATGCCTATGGCATCAATAGACCTCCTTGGAATTCAAATTGAGTCAGGGAGTGGATGTATTGGTTTGAGTATTTCATTTATGCATATGTGACATATGATCGATTATATTGTGATGTTGTATATGGATCATTGACACTATTTCTTTGATGGATGCAGGATAACGATTTCTTGCTAATATGACCCACATAAGGAGTAAAGGGGCCATGCACATAGAGTAGATATTGAGGGAGAGGTTTGGTAGAGTCCTTGTCATAGCCTACTAGAAATCTCGTCATGGCTCAAATTGTAGGTTAACGATCACCTAGTTTGAGAGTTCCACGATGTCGTGAGGGAAAACTGAGACAGTCACTCACAAAGATTTCTAAGGGGCGCTCAATAAGGCAATGTCCTTATTCCCTAGAATCCCTCAGTCTCTCACAAGTTCGCCTGAATGGAGTGCTGACTCCAGGGGTTGGAAAACTACAAAAACCAATCAAAAGGAGAGTGGCACCCTTGGATGCACAGGAGTGCGTATTGAAGGGCACATCGCTTGATTTAAAAGGGAACTTGAGTCAACAGAACTAGGTGGCCTAGAAAACAATAAATTAATTTGACATTGTCGGATTTGCTTTAATTAATTAATGAGTAAATTATTAATTATAAATCCCTATAAGAGTCAAATCCTTTTTCATAAAAATTTAATTAAGCTTAAGCATAAGTTTTTTAAAGAGGCTAAATTGAAATTAATAACTAAAGAAAAAGGGCAATGAGGTAAATAATTTCAAGAATTAAGTAAATTGAAATAATCCTTATGATTTGATTTAAGGCACATAGGTGTAAGAAATTATTAAAAGGGAGTTTTTAAAAGAAGAAAGAAACATATAGGAGAGAGTGTGTATGCATAGAAATGAATCTAGAGTCTAGTTAACACTATTCTAACTAACGAAGATTCATGTTTTAACTCAACTCATATTTAGTAAGGCGTCAGTCATTGATTGGAAATAAGGGGAATAAGAGACAACTAGGAGTGATTTAAGGATCGCTTTTAGGATGGGTGAGGGAAATTGACTTTTAATTAAAATAAATTATGGAATTTTCTTGTGCAACTTACAGAGAGGGTGACAAGTGTACGGGGGGAAATAATTCTAAATTATCTAATTAAAAAGTGAATTAAATTTTCAAGTGGGAATAGTCATGAAGAAAACTCTTATAAAGCAAATGGTCTAAAGGGAAAAAGGATCACATTGGTTATGGGTAAAGTTATGCTACATAATTTTTGACTGGTTTTACTTATGAGAGTTGGGATACCCATCTTGAGAGAGAGTGGCGGCTCTACCTTGCAAGGAAAGATGGGAGCTAGAGGATTTACGGTTGTGTGCATGGCCCCTTTGCAACTTAGGGGGATAAGGGGGAAGAAGAATACCCCTAGCATTGGCTGAGAGGTATCGGTGAGTCCTTCAATGGATTGGAAATCTTGGCAAGGAGTAACAAGGGTTCGACGCAAAATCAATGGATTGAGGCTTGAGATCTTCCCCAAGAGGCAAATCGAAGGCTTCCGATGAACGATAACTTATTATTGTGCACAAATTTTGTATCATTATATGTATATTAAGAATTGTGAATCTATTCCCCCTGATGGGGTGCCAGTGGAGTACACGCGTCAAGAGGCGCAGCTAGAAGAGTTCCTTCATGGCACCGGCCATGTGGCGACTGCGTGCCACTCCCTCCCACCTGATCCATGCCATTAAATTCAAATCGTTCAAAGCAGGGCACCATTACTCTCAGTGCACCCTGCTCTATCTTCTCTTCCTCTCAAAGGACTCTCACCTTCCCTTGACCTCTACCCTACATGTACAATTATTTATGGCACTTCACCAGCTCCCTAGCCTATATGAACGACTTCAGCATCTCTGAATGGCTCATTCCTTCCTGATGGTTCTTCTCAGCACTTGACCTCCTGCCCAACTTCTCCCTTCTCTGCTTTTGTGTTTTCTTGTTCCATTCCTAGCTCACTCTCAATCCCTCTGCTTCTCGGAGATGCCTCGGCTCTGAGGGAAGTATAAACGAGGGAGGAATTGGCACCCAAACCGACTCTGCTTGGTCCCCTGTCCCCCTCCTGCACCATCCCTCTCATCCTCCTCCCCATCGTCCATCTCGTCATCTTCACTGGCACAGTCGACCCAATTCCTTTCTCGTCTCCCGCCCCTCTCTGCGTCTCTGGCCAACAGGATGGAGGGGTTGCACTGCTCTGCGACCTCTTTGAATTATAACCCGGGACCTCCAAGCAATTCAACCTCTGCCTTGCTCCCAGGCCCTTTGGTTCCTCCCAACTCCCCAGCCTCACAGTTTCTACAGGCGAGTCAAAACTCACGCCATCCACCCCACTCTCGAGCCGACTCTAATACGGACCCAAATTGTGAATGGAAATCAAGTCTCACTCTGCTACAAGCCCTGGTTTTTTACCTATGACGACATATAGATGACCTTCGCTTCTGACTGGAGATCCTGGATGGCAAAGCCTCTCATCTCCTATGATTTCTCTTTGTAATAACAGAGGCAGCCCAAGCAGTAGCAGCACATGCAGAGGAAAATCCGGCACCAGTGTTGGCATCTCAGGGAGCTTTGGTCCACACCGAGCCAGACCACAACGACTAAGGGATTCCATCATGGCCAGTTGACGTACAGAAGGAAGAAGTCCAGGAGGAGGATGGATAGAAGGAGAGGAACGTGTCACCACAGCCAGAGGACGCCATGCAACTGGATGGGACACCAGTCGAGGAGGAACCACCTCCCCTTGGGGACCTGACATTCAGCACCTTCTTCATGGCCGCGTGGCCACACTACAACCCATATCGATGAAGTGTGTGATGCCCTGTTCTGTGCATGGCCACCTTTTGGCTTTGTTTTGTTTAGTGCATGGCAACCTCTTAGATTTGTTCTTTCTTGCTTTGTCCATGGCCACCTTTTGGCCCTGTTTTGTTTATGGTTATTCCGGTCTACACTTTGTATAGTTGTACATGCCTCCGTTAGGGGCCAGAATTATGAACATTACTAGTGATAATTACGGCTTATGCCTTCAGTTTTAAGGTGGTTTGGTTGGCTGAGTTGGTTTCCCTTAGGGGAAACTCAGTGTTTACAGCTTGAAACCATGCAAATTATGTGTACTCTTGGACTTTGACAGACTT